>CM042834.1:139406786-139504879 GCA_023653725.1 Bungarus multicinctus
CCTCACTTAATGGCTGGTTGTTTAGCAAGTGTTCTAATTTATGACTGGCCTCCCGAGAGCTACTTGACCTCTTTTTGGAATTTTGACAGCCATGCACACAAATACACACACACTCCCTTTTAACTGTGCTGGAGCAAGTCATTGGACTAGAATTGGCAAAGCATCTATGATTAGATTCTAGTAGTGAATAGAATCTAATCAGAGATGCTTTGCTGATTCTTGTTGATTTTTATTTGTATTTCTTTATTTTAAGTTGCTGAATTGCATTGACATGTGTGTCCCTTCTTGTGCACAGCCCAGAAGCTTTTGTGATTCTTTGCAGCAAAAATTACCGACCTCTGGCTTTGCTCTACTTTTCTAATGTGCCGCCGCTGCTGTATTCGAGGCGCTGGTTTTGGAGTGGTACAGCAGTCAATGGGGTGAGCTTGCAGGGCCGATGCCTTGAACACCCACCCCCCTGCCGCCTCTTACCGGCACCCTTGCCTCTTAGTGCCCCCCCAAGGCATCCCACTGCCCCCCAGGGGGCAGTACCACCCACTTTGAGAACCACTGATCTAGACTGACTCCTACCTAAGCATAATCAAGCAGAAAACTGCTTTACTTTAAAAATATGATGCCACGTCCTTTCAGTTATGTGGGTGAGCAACATTGGGCCTGTATTTTAGAATTCTAGATGTGACAGGACTCTTCTGTGACTACAGTATTGAAGAAAAAATTATTACATGGTAAGTAACAGCTTTAGAAAAGCTGTGGTGAAAGTGGAAGAGCCATGCAAGTTGGTGTCCATCTTAATATTTCCTTAAAAACATTTATAGAAATAAATTGCCCATTCAATTTTTTTTTCCTGTTGCAAATTTCTATACTTGCTTTTCCTTAAACCCTGGGGGACAAGGAAAAAAAAAACAAATTTCATAAACATCTTTACTTTAATCCACAAGCAATTCTTTGAGTCAAATTAGTTTGAAATCAGCACATCTATCTCTTGTTTGTGACAATAATACGGCCAGGGCATCATGATTTTTTTCTGCTATCAACTTTCATGCAGACACCTACATCCAAATGTCAACATGCATGCATTCATTCTTCCCTCTGATGAAATGCTTTTTCTTGTTGGTTCTAAACATTTTGCAAAGGTCTGTTCATTGCCTAGGAAGTACTTGTATATGACAACCATATAGGGCATGTCACTTGATTTATTTCACTTTTTAAAAAAATTATTTGCAGTGCTGTGATTTCTGGAACTTGTGCACTGGTTTACAATTCTATTGCCTAATCCTTCCCATCTTGAGTATAGAAAAATGCAGGCCCAGATGAATTCCTGTCTGCTGACAGCATCTTAATAAGGAGAGGAGAAACGGCTCCTGAGTAATTAGAGCAACCCCTTAGCTTTCATTTTTAATGAAACCGAATCTATTTGACTTCTATGTGCACTTTATCTGTAAAATTTGTGTTTTGATGAAGTGTAGCAATATGAGATTTAATGTCTCTTAATTTGGAAAGAAATTATTTCTATTCGCCACCCCACCCCCATGTTTCCTATTACTGTAAAAGATTATTTGAAAACCAAAACTGCTTCTGAAATAAAAAAATATCTCACTGATGAATTTGCTCAAAGGCTTTGTGGATTAGTCTGTTGATCATTTTTGGCCTATTAGATTTAAGATGATTCCACTGCTATTTATTGCCATGTGGTTATCTTCACTAAGATCATGGGTGCTGTGTGTAAAGAGGTGATGGTGGGAAGTATGTGTATGTATGTCTATGTGTATTTGAGCCTTCTTTTTTACTACATCTTAATTATATGACATTTTTAGTAACATCGAATGCCAGATAACATTGCTCTATTTTCTCCTAAAGGATCAGAATAGGAGTTTAAAAATACACAGTGTATGCTAACCTGGGGTTCCATTGGCAACTTATGTCCAGAAGCTTTGAATTTGGATAGATGAACTTATGAGGCTGTTTGTTTCTTAACAACCAACATTACTTATAAGAAAAGAATTTTGAGCCAGGATATATTCAATTCTAATTCGTAAAACAGAACTTTTCACTCGGCAAATGTGTTCCTGCCATTGGATAAACAATTTTCCTTTAATAAACAGTGAAAATTAAAACCTGATTTACTGACTATTTCTTCTAAAGGTTTCCTAATGAAAAGCCCATTATGACCTTCAGGCCAGACTTCCTGACATAACTTAGTTAGTTTGGATCTAACACTTTTCAGAATCCTGGGATCTCTCTATATAAAAGCGAAATATCAGTCATGCACATCACAAAATCTCCAGAACCATAAAGCCTATAAACCTGAAATTTGGCACGTGTGTTCCTCTTGGCTTCTAGGTGCTCACTAAGAAAGGATTTTTCGAAATGACCATCAGAGCATTAGTATTTCCTATATTATTATTAACACGCTCTGATGCTAAGGAGTTCTATTCCCCTCCCGAGCTGAAAAGAAATCTGCTCCAAATGCAAAACACAAGCAGAGGAGAGGAGTTTCAGTTTCAGTTTTACTTTCACAGCACCAAGCAGCTTTAGTAGAGAACAGTGGAGCTAAGCCGCGCACAGGCTCTTTGCTGTCTCCTTCTTACTCACACAGCAGATACTCTTTCGGTTTCCAAACAGCCCTCAACTCTCTCACACACTGACAGGATGCTAGCCAGATGAATACCGATGGATGCTGGTAGGCAGAGGCAGAAGTTTCTTTTCCTTCTTTTCCTCCCAAAAACCTAAGCTCGACCACATAGTTTCATAGCAAAGCACGGGTATAGAGCCAGTTTCACATAAAATTAATGCAGGTAGTCCTCGACTTACAACAGTTCATTTAATGACCATTCAAAGTTACAACAGCACTGAAAAAGTGACTTATGACCATTTTTCATAGTTATGATTTGCAGCATCCCCATGGTCTTGTGATCAAAATTCAGATGCTTGGCAATTGGATCATACCTATGACTGTTGCTGTGTCCCAAAGTCATGTGATCATCTTTTGCAATCTTCTCTCAAGCAAAGTTGATGTGGGGGGAACCAGATTCACTTAACAATCAGGTTACTAACTTATCAACTGCAGTGATTCACTTAACAACTGTGGCAAAACTCACTTAACAAATGCCTCACTTAACAACATAAATTTTGAGCTCAATTCTGGTCATACGTTGAGGGCTACCTGTACAGTCAACGTAACTAAATTAATGTTTACCAGCTTGAATAAATTCTTAGCGTTCACCGTACATTTAGAGTTCATTGAACGAGCAAAAACATCTTGGTTTGTTGCATGGATGTTGTTGGACTGATCTTTCTTGCTGCTGCTTACTTCTTTCTCTTCATTTGACCACTAATCAAATAATAAACAGAAAATCTTTCCTTTTTAAAGCAGGTTGTTCACGACCATGGCAGAGCTGCTGAGGGTAGGATGATCTCAGAGAGCCACTTCTTTGCAGAGGATCTTGACTTATCTCATGGAGAAAGAAGCCACAATTCTTCACGTAAGCAATATTCAATATAGTTGGGATGACTCCTCCTGTATATGTACGATAACATGCACAGTATTTATCCCTTTAATAAAAAAGAGGGGCACTTCAGAATTAAAAATATTAAACAATTTAAAAAGCAAATATATCTAATTAATTCATATGACGTGGTTAAAAAAATAGGATAAATGCTTATACTGTATATTGCTAATATATTGAAACTGTGTGCCTAATCATTATAATATGCAAGAATTATGTTCGGGTAGTCCTTGACTTATGATCACTTGTTTGACAATGGTACTGAAAAAAGTGACTTATGACCCATCCTCAAAATTGTGACTTTTGCCCCACCCTCATGGTCACACGATCACAATTTGGCTCAAATTTATGTGGGTTTCAGTATGTTGTGGTCACATGATCTCGTTTTGTGACCTTCCCACAGTTTCCAACATGCAAAGTCAATGGGGAAAGCTGGATTTGCTTAACAGCTGTGTGATTGTTTTAACCATGTGATTTGCTTAATGAACACAGTAAAAATGGTCATAAAACCTTTTGAAATGACTTGTTTAATAACTGAAATTCCAGGCCCAATTGTTGTAAGTCAAGGACTATCTCTGTAGATATTTTAAGAAACGACCACATATTGTATATACTGAAGAAAGTTGTAATTGATCAATCACGGATTGTACATGAGGCAAAGAGATCAAAATATCATATATACAAAATAAATACAAAGTGCTTCAGCTTATGTGAAGCATTAATTTGATTGTATTTTCTCCTTACATATATAAGGTTGGTAGAGGCACAATTGTTTCGGTTTATACAGTCAGTAATGATTGAATTCCTTACAAGTAACTCAGTAGCCTGGACCAGAATGACAGAGTTGAAAGGGACTTTGAGGTCTTCTAATCCAAACATGAGCCAGCAGTGTGCGGCAACAGCCAAAAAAGCTAATACAATCCTGGGTTGCATAAACTAGAGGCATAGAATCAAAATCACATGAAATATTAATACTGCTTTATAAATACCTAAGACCACACCTGGAATACTGCATCCAGTTTGGGTCACCACGTTACAAAAAAGATGTTGAGACTTTGGAAAAAGTGCAAAGAAGAGCAACTAAGATGATTAAGGGCCTAAAGCAAAAACATAGGAAGAACGGTTGCAGGACTTGGGTATGGTCAGTCTAGACTAGAAGTGACATGATAGCAGTATTCCAGTATTTGAGGGGCTACCACAAAAAAGAGGGGATCAACTTTTTTCCAACGCACCAGAAGGCAAGGCAAGAAACAATGGCTGGGAACTACTCAAGAAAAAAAGCAATCTGGAATTAAGGAGAAACTTCCTAGCAGCGAGGACAATTAACCAGTGGAACAGCTTGCCTTCAGAAGTTGTGGGTGCTCCCATCACTGGAGGCTTTTAAGGGGGGATTGGATAGTCATTTGTCTGAAATAATATAGGGTCTGCTACTTGAGCAAGGGGTTGGACTCCAAGGTCCCTTCCAGCTCTATTCTGATTGAAACCTCCTGTCCAAACAAGAAACATTATGCCATGTCAGACAAAAGATTGTCTAAGTCCAGTGTTTTTCAACTTCAGCAAATTTTGAATACTTGGGCTTCAACTTCCAGAATGTCCCAGACAACATGTGTAGACTTCAGTGCCGAGAATTACCCAGTCAACATGCTGCCTAAGGAATTCTGGGAATTTAAGTCCACACATAAATATGAGGAACACTGCCCTTTGCCATAGAAATTAATCAACCATAATAGGGAATTGAAGCTGAGAGGGAATGGAAACATCCCTAAATCATCTAATACAGAGGAATAGAAATGTTTGGTATGGCTCCCAGAGACTTCCAAATATTATTACCCAAATAAATTCTTAATGTAAAGGAATTAGATTTATGAGTGAAGATTTAATGGAAATCTAACTGAAAATTAAGTAATACTTTTCTTCTTCTTCTTCTGATCACTGTTTTTATCTGAAATTGCCATAGCAAAAGGGATGAAAAAAAAATTAGTACAAAAATTTGTGTGCACTCTTAAGAGTTTGAAATGATGATGTAGGCCAATTTGAGTTTAATGGTGTTTTATACAATTTGATTTGAAATGGAACTTGTAGTATCCAAGGGATAGTAATGCATCCCTTGGATAAAATGGAAATGTCTTTGGGGATTGCAGTCACTATCAACCGCTACATCCTTGTGTGTAAAAGAGATAGCATGATCTCATAACATGAGATAATATGTTTTTCTTTGGTGTAGAGACAGATCTCCACAGATATGGCAGTATAATTGTTGGTAGATATAAGTTACACCCATATCAACTGTGGTGACATAGTAATTACATAAAATTTGGCCCTGCCACAGCAGCTGCAGTAGCTCTTGCCTGTTTTTCTTAGCAAACTGGACAACTGGAACAATTTGTAAGTCAAGTGTGATTTGCATTATTTGGAATTGGGTGACATAAAGTACAATTTGTGTTTGTATAAACATGAATCCTAGGCCCCCAAGCAACCACTTCAACTCCAGTTCTGGATGATGTGTAAGTTCAGAAACAACCTCATACATTACTCAAATGGGAATCCAGGAAGTGCTTTTGGGGGGAGCCAAAAGCATAAGCATCTAAATCATATGGTTTCCCCAACCTGTACTTTTGTTATTTTTTTTGTCATCTTATTTTCAAAAGGATAGCTCTTGAACTACTCGCATCCAGGTCTGATGCTATTGCCTATAATTTAGCTTTAGATTAACAAAGAAACCAATGGAATCTTTAAACAAGGCAAAGTTCATTCTTTAAGGTAAACTTTTTTTGCTTTGGTTATGGAGCTAGAATTAATTTATGCTCTTTGGCCACCTGAGTTATTAAGTGGTTATTGTGTTAAGCAGAGTGAAGTTTTCATCTCTTACAATGGGTCTCAGTAACAGCAGCTGTGTATGTTTACTCTAGAAGTTCAACGTTTGTCAAACTTTCAATCATGCTATCTGGTGAATGCTGGAAATTGAAGTCCACACATCTTAAACCGGCCAAGTTTGAAAAACATGGTTCTAGATAATTTGCTTTATTCCTTTGCAGTTTCAAGCCCAGAGAAAGCAGAGAACAGGAGAAACCTAGAAATACCTCGCTTTTCAGAAACATCCATCAAGGATAGGCTTGCTAAGTACCAAGCGGCTGTGTCCAAGCAGAGTGGCTCTCACAGTTATGTGGTAAGTTTTACTTTTTAGAAGTGGGTGGCTGTCACTGCTCTGCAGTAGAGGATTCTGTCTAAAATGTTACTGATGACTTTGCCCTGAATACTCAACATTCTTGAGTCATGAATGTTCCCCTTTTTAAAGTCTTATTTATAATTAAAGCTAGTGGAACCTCTTTCGGATTCTTTTTATGTGTGTGGGATTTTCTCTGACTTTTTTTGCCTCTGTAACAGCAAAAGGGATAAGTTTTGCTTGCCTGTGAGAATCAGAATTCTTTAAAAAAATTTACCATTCTCATTTAAGATTTCTACATTTACACTAAAGCACTTAGTTTTGTAATGAAAGAACTATCAGAGATTCCACATTTCCATACCGGAAAGAATGGAAAGAATTGTGTTCCTGGCTTAGAATTCTGTGCTTTTCAGTAAAATAAAATTTAGATATAGGAGCCCATTCCCTGTGCTTTGTGTATTTCTTGATGTCAAACTGTAACGTAGGTTGAGATTTAGTAGGCAGTATCCTCTTGCAGGGTCAGAGGAATTCAGCTATGGTGTTCTCTGAGCTTAGTTGTTTGCAGACGTTTCATTACCTGACTAGGTAACGACAGTTTGAATATGGATACTTACTTAAGGCTAAATACCAGCAGACTATCAATAAGTTCCAAGGACCAATTGAAACAAACAATTCCAGATCACACCAAAATGCTGATAGATGTTGCATTGAAGGAGATGCAACTTGAAGGAGATATTCTTCTTTTTTGTCTTCTTTTTTTTTCTTGCAGCAAGTGGGGGAAAGGCTAGTTTAGGCAAATAATTAATGAGTGGACAGCAATTTATCAAATGAACAATTTCAAGAAAGCCATGTATTACAACTCGGGTCTCTTAGAAGAGCTACTTTTTCATAAAAATGTACGTAGCAATTGCCCAGTAGCCTTGCCTAAGCAAAAAAAACTGAGAATGAGAAACTTGATTTGTGTCTCAAAGGTGCTTTTTCAAAAGGCAACTGGGCTTTCTTTGTTTTTCCTTGAAGACGTTTCACTTCTCATCCAAGACATTTCAGCTGATGAAAGTTCTTGGATGAGAAGTGAAACATCTTCAAGGAAACCCAAAGAAAGCCCAGTTGCCTTTTGAAAAAACATCTCTGAGACAACCATGACCTCTGTATGACTGAGAATCTCCATAAATTTGGTTTATGACTCTGCTGCTACCATTCTTGCCTTCAGATGTGACATTTCCTGCATGTTTCCCTTGGTAAATGTGCTGAATGCTGCCCTTAACTATGGGTGCTAAAGTTATCAGGATTCCCAAGTGTTGGATTCCCAATTGTTTTTTGCATGGAGGGGAGATGCTTACAGAATGCCATTTTGTGCTACTGCATACTTGAAATAAGGAATTGCAAGCAACAACCAGTTAAAATGAGTGTTATATTTTAAGGAGAGGAACCATAACATTTAAAGTAATCAAATATACTATATCCTATCCTGCTTACTGAACATTTTATTATGTTCTGTATTATATTTGGAAGAGGTTAGTAAATTAATGTGAACCTAGGATAGATCAATATCTACTTGAATAATTTCTGGAGGCTGTGCAATAAATTAGCAATTATTTAAGCTAACTTTAACCCACCTGTTTTGCCAAAGAAGATTTCTTCCCTAATTAAGCCACTGAAATTAAAAAAAGCTTGAAGAAAACTGGATTCTTATATATGAATGCAGTTCTGAAATTGAAAACATTTTTGGTCTTAAAAACCGGTTGCAAGTGTTTAGATGCCCTCCTCCCTGGTTGCAGTATTGTTTTGTACCTAATTCCAGTTAATGTTCTTTGAAGTTCTAGGAAAAAAATAGTTCCCCAAGGATGAGTCTGCTAACTCATTTGTCAGCTATTCTTACAAAAAGGAAGGAAAGGAATGTGAATGCAAGGCTAATTTGTGATAAAGCCTGAACAGCTGATTGAGGTTAGACTTCAGTTGTCTATTTTATGAAACCCATTAGTAACAGTTGTTACATATTATTTTAGAGAGCTGATAGCTCCTTAAAGCTTAAGATAATAAGGAATGGCATTTTACTTGGAAATTTGATAAGGAGAACCAATTTCGCTGCAAAACCCAGATATTTTCTGTATCTGCATAGGAGTACTATAATTGCAAATAAATTGGGGTGTAGGGTGGGATTTCCTTCTGTTTACAGAGATCTAGATCAGCGCTGTCAAACACGGCCTGCGGGCCAGATGCGTCACATGCTGGCCACGCCATCACGTGATGACGCAAGTTTGACAGCCCTGATCTAGATTAATTTATCCATATGTGAGACCAGGGGTCTCCAACCTTGGGAACTTTAAGACTTGTGGACTTCAACTCCCAGAGCAAAGCTGGCTGAGGAACTCTGGGAGTTGAAGTCCACAAGTCTTAAAGTTGTCAAGATTGGAGACCCCTGTATTAGACTACCACTCCCATCCAAGACAGCAGACTTGGCCACTGGGTATTCCGGTCTAAATATCTCAAGAGTACTATGTAGAAGGCAGTATATACATTTCTGAGTTCCATAAATAAGAGACTAGAATAGAGGCCATCAGCCCTAACAACCCTATCATCAGAGTTTATGTTTATGTTCTTCAGCTTAAGAAACACAGAATTTGGGGGACGAACAAAGTGCATTTTCTCCCTAAGCCTTTGCAAAGGCCTAAAATGATTTTTAAAGGAAAATGTTTCTCTTCACCAAATTTTTTGCAGTTGACAAGGCAAGCAGTCATGAAAGATATCTCTCCTCCTCCTATTTTGCATATTTAGTAGTTGCGTGTATGCATGTATTGCAGAGGGGGAAGTGGACATCTGCCTGCAAATAAAGCTTTGGTTAAAAAAAAAAGACAGCTTTTCTTTTTCCAGTGCAAAAGTCATCACTCATGCCTATTTCACAGGGAAAATCAAACCATGCTCATTGCAACTTCTTTTTCCCAAAATACAGCTAGCTTTCTAACAAAAGAAAAAAAAATATTATTTTAGTATTGGGAGGGGTACCAGTTTGATATCCCTTGTTCTTGTTAACATAAGGAAAAATACTTTTTCTCAACCCTGTGAAGTTTTTATAATGATGTTTGACATCTTTGAACTTTTAAAATTCCATACAGTGAAGAATTTCCCACAGTAATATAGCTTGGCACTATTCCTTTCCCTGTAGCGATGCTTTGGTATTTAAGAAAGAATTTAATTTTAGTGAATTATGATTCTCCCAGTAATAATTTTTCCAGTCGTTCTCACAGCTGCAATTCTCCTCGTTCATCTTTTTTTTAACAGGAGCAAATGGGCACTTTTATCCAGCAGCATGACTTCTGTCTTACTTGTACAATTAATGGTACTGATTACATAATGAAAATTAATTTAAGTTAGCACCAGAGTGAGATTGAAATGAATGTTATGCCCACTTTGCTGGGCAAAAAAAAAATCCATCAAGGGCTGTAATGGAATTATTTAAACAGAGACAGAAACCAAATTTGTAGGAGAAGGTCTGTTGCCACTGAATTGAGACTAGTAACTGCCAAAGGAGATCTTTTTTCAGGGTTTTGCCTTACTGGTGAAATATTCTGTACGAGGAATATTCTGTATTCCTTGACTTATGACTACAGTTGGGACCAGAATTTCTGTTGCCAAGCAAGATGTCTTGTTAAGCAAAATACCACAGTTGTTAAGTGAATCATGCAGTTGTTAAGCGAATCCAGATTCCCCCCATTGATGTGGGGATGTTGCAACCATTGTAAGTGAGAAGAACAATCGTGGTGGTCACTTTTTTCAGTGCTATTGTAACTGCTGTTGAACGATCGCTAAACAGTTGTAAGTGAGGACTACATATCAGTGCTTCTGTTGAGAGATCTACTTGGAAATTCTTACCTATTTTTCTAGAAACATGTTTCTTTAGCTTTCAAACAAGCTTCTTTAGCATAATATATGCAGACCTGGTCCTACTATAAGATTTTAAGGGAGGTGGTACGCTTTTGGTTTATTATTGATTGGTTGGTTGGTTGGTTTTACAGGTTTTGTAAAACCTGTAACTTTGTAAAAGTTCACTATAAAATGAATTTATCACTTTAGTTCTAGTCTTAAAAATGACTTTAGGAATATAATTGAACGGTAATATAATAATACAGTAATTAAATATAGGAGATATATACTGTGTTGTTTTAACCATTCACTCGTGTCCGACATTATGCAATCACCAAGTGACTGAATGGTTAAAACAACAACATACTGTGTGGTCTAGATAATGGGTCTGTTACTTTAATATTAGATTTATTTCATCTTTTTTGCGATATTCTTCTATGTATAAATCTAGTTGTAGGCATATTAAACATATACCTATGTTCAGTTAATCTAAAGATTTAATATTTATGCAAACTCAAGTATTTTGTTTTTTTTATAGAATGAGATTCAAATTAATGAAAATGAAGACAAAGACTACAATTATGAGCAGAAGGAGAATTTGCCACCATATTCTGACAATTTCTTTCCTCAGCCCGCTGAAGAAAAGGTAAGAGGACTGCCATGGTGGTAAAAATTAAAACAACCCAGATATGGAATTCCTGTGAAGGTTTAAAATGGGATTAACTCCAAGAATTCCCCAGCCAACATGCTGACTAAGGAATTCTGGGATTTGAAATCCATCTTAAAATCACTGAGGTTGAGAAACACTGTCTTAGACTGAATAGAGTGAGCCTTTAATATGTATTATAGTACCCAGGATACATCTTAGTAGCTTTTTGTTTCCAGACATAGATTAATAGAGTTATTGAATGTGAAGTAATGTGTTGAGTAGCATGAGGTGCCCATTAAAAAAAAATCATGTTTAGAACCCATACCGTTATTCCCTGAAAGCTATCGGCACATTTTTATTCCTCACATAGAACTTTTTCTCTACATTCTCGGGCAAACTGATCTTAATCCTATTCTAGTAACCTCTTGGTTTGTTGAAAGTTGCTTCCCCAACAGAAGGTCAGCTCATTTTAAAGCAAACACCATGGATTAAAGAAGTAATTTCCCTTATTTGTTCTTTTCCTACAGCTGAATGGATTCAGTAAAAGGCCTCTTCCTGCTGATTTGAAAGAGTGAATAACTTATGATTTTATAGGCTTTTTGTGGCTTTCCCTTCTGCCCCGGTTAAGCACTTGCTTGATACGCATGAGAACTTCATGCAGGAAATATGGAAATTAGGGGCGGGGAAAGTTTTTACAGCTTTCCTAGGTATCGGCAGAATGTGCGCAAAAATATTTAATAAACCTACCAGCATGTTAATTCTCCAATTGCATGCCAAAAGCACTGCTTCATATCACGTGAGGGCTTAAAACATGAGCGTCTTTCACTGAGAGTGCCGTTGAATGTGCTGTGAAATGCCTGGGATCATCTATTTCTCCAAATCAGACCCACAAGCACAGAATGTTAGCCCAGCTTACTTGGCTTCTTGTTAATTTGCACAGTTTAATTGCTCACAGTGGGGCTTTCACTGTAAATTAGAAGGAAGCTGCAGTTAAGCTTATTATGGGGTATTAATTCCTTAACTGAGCAGTCTTAAGGTATATTTGATTTAACGGTGAATATTGGGGGCGCAGAGACACACTTTTACTCAGAAATGTGGCACGACTTGTTTTATGATTGCCCTGTACTCAAGCATGGATGTGTACAAGTGTATACAAACACACTCTGTGCATGTGTGTACATAATGACCAGTTCTCTGAAATTCCAGATAGAACCTCTCCTATAGATAAAATGCTGAGTTCTACTTTTATTAAGTGAAGATAAGCTGGTGTTTCTTCCTGATATGGTACATTGTTCTCAAATGTGGAATGAATAAGCATTGGCATGCAAATTAAAAGTTGTAATGCAAATAACAAGATGTTAAAAGATAGTCAATCAGTGTTGAGGAAAAAAAATGTGGGAGATTGCAGGTAGTCCTGGACTTAGTATTCTAATGGAGCCTGCCTGTCACGGTCGTAAGTCGTGATGGTTGTAAAGCAGGTCCACCCACATGACCAACCCAATTATACAACCTTATTCTGTGGCCATCATTATGCATTATGAGGCATTTTTGCCAAAACCCAGAAATAAATGTTGGTTTTTGACAAATATCACAGTCACATGATCATGGGACATTGCAAACAGCCATAAATGCAGGCTAGTTGATGAATATTCAAAATAAGTCATGTGATTGGGATGATTGGAACTTTAATAACAGTCTTTTAAGTACTTTGGGGAGAGGGTTGCCTATTAGGGTTAGGGTAAATTCAAACTGTTGCTAAGTGACCAACTGTAAGTCAAAGACTATCTGTCTATACTACTTACATAAAGAAACAAAGGTGTATAGAAAGATAGTATCACCCCAGAAGCTTCTTTTGATTTTTGAAGACTGAACGTTCAAAGGCTAAATGGCATGGTGGCGCAGTGATTAGGACGCAGGATTGCAGGCTAATTTAGCTCACTGCCAATAGTTCAATCCTCACCGACTCAAGGTTGACTCAGCTTTCCATCCTTCCCAGGTCGGTAAAATGAGGACCCAGATGGTTGGGGGCAATATACTGACTCTGTAAACCACTTAGGGAGGGATGTAAAACGGGTCCCTAATCCCTGGGCGGTGGCCCAAAACAGGGCCGCAGCACGTTCAGAACTGGGCTGTACGAGTGGCAACCAAACACGTATGGAGTTCCACTCGCATGAGCAGCAGACATTTCCACTCGCACAGAAATCTCCATTTGGGCGAGTGATGGGCTCTTGAACAAATGGAGCTGTGCTTGTGTACAAGCCTGCCTCTCACACAGTACCATCCCCTCTCCCCCACTAGGCTGCCAAGCTCAAAAGGTTAGGGAGTGATCTCTTTTGTCTGGCCTTTGAAGCTAAACAGAGTTGAGCCTGGCTGGTGCTTGAAAGGGAGATCTCCTAGTAATATTAAGGTTGGAAAAAAGATTCAGAAGGTTCCAGTGGCAAATCATTTCCATACTAAAAAAGTTAAACATGGATGCACCTATAGAAATGAAGTGGAATTTTACTCAAAGAAAATAGTCTTATAATATCTATGTTGAATGTACTTCATTTTGAAATATTCATTAATTACATAGAATCTGACCTGATCAAACAATTTGCAAGCATCTTACCTGCAAAATCATGATAGTAGAAGTTATACATTTAAGCATATAAATTTGATAGACAGACAAATCTTGGAGCTGGAGGATTGGACTTGTTAGCCAAACGCAAATAACTACAAATAGAGTCTAAAACTCTGTAGCAGTTGTTCCCAGTGTGGTCCAAGGCCTCAAAGATACTATTTTTCTCTAATACTGGTGCCGAAGTTTGGGGGGAAAATAGTGAAAACTTTGGGATTACCAAATGTAAGAGTCTTTGGCTTTATCATCTAAATCTTAGAAGATTTCAGGTTGTGATTTGGTGATCATATGCAGTTCATTTTAAAATATAAATTATAAATTAAAACATTACTTAATGCTTGGATTATGTGGACACTATCTGGGAGTGTTCTGTTTTTCACATTGCCAATTGCTAGCTTTGTAATCCTCAGAAACCTCCAGGCATGGTACAATGGTTTATTTAATCCGCAATAGTAGGGACTGCTGGTTTGTGGCAATTTAAGATTTGATGTGGCAGTAATGCTGTGTTTTTTGCATTTAATCACAATCTGCTTTGTGCTTTTCCCAACAATTTTGCCTGTTTTGCTGCTTTTATGCTTGCCAAATGAGGTAAATTCTAGTTCTCTGGATAATTCCATAAGGAAAGATGGTTCATATATATATATATCTCCTACAGGTTTTAGTAGGAGATGGTTTGAATTCCAGTCTCTGTGAAGATGGCACTGGTGAGTTCTTAATCTCTCTTTTATTCCCAAACCTACAAAATAAGGAATTAGTGTTTCCCTGAAAATAAGCTCTATCCTGAAAATTAAACCCTACCCCAATTTTTAAGCATGCACCCTGATATAAGCCCTGCCTCAAAAATAAGCCTTAGTGAAGGGGTGGGTGTGGCCAGCACAGGAGACGGTGAGTGCGCATGGGCCGATGGTGTCTGGCAGCAGCGGCAGTCCATGCTGCGCATGTGAATTGATTCCCTGTCCAATCAACAAGCAGAGGTGGGGGGGGCGAGGCACATGATTTGGACGCACTGTGTGGGCCACAAGAAAGCCCAGAGTTGCTTATCTTCGCACAACAACACCAATAGCAGAGGGAGGCAGAGATGCAACAGGGAAGGCAGGCTATCTACCTTCCACCCCGAACCTCTGCCTGCTGCCAGTACTGCTGCATGAAGACGAGCCAGCCTGCCACTCTGACCCACCAAATCTCGGCATTTCTGTGGTCTGTGCCATGTGCCTGGATCGCCTGCCTCCCCCCCTGCATCTCTGCCTCCATCTCTTGCTTGGACAGGGAATCAACTCACCTGCACTGCATGGGCTGCACAGCCCCAGAGTGTGCAATCAAGGGACTGTCGGGCTTCAGCTGCTGCCGAGTACAGTCAGTCCCTGTGCACTTGCTGACTCATGTGCACAGACCAGGGGGCAGGGCATTCAGCTGGGCTGATCACCCTGAAATTGTGTTTCTCCAAAAATAAGCCCTAATGCTTATTTTGGAGCCCAAAAAAACAGAAGAAATTTCTTCCCACTTAGAAATAGATTTTTAAAGCCTTATCGTACAATCCCATTAACAACTACCAGAAAACCATAACATTTTTTTAAATCCTTATGCACTTTATATACCTTATTTTCACTTTTTTAAAAGCTTGATCTTTAGTCCCATCAAGTACTGTTCCACAAGTTGATTTCTTATCAATTTCCCTTTGTGTTCTTCTGAGCAGTTCCTTTTTGTCTCTTCTCTGAGAAAATTTTCGTGGTTCCACATGTGTTGCTTTTGTAAATCCAAAGTAAGAAGGCTTTTCAAGACCGTCTTCTGATTATACCTGCATGTCTCTTTAACTATCAGAACATCAACTGGTTTCATTGGTAAATTCATCTTGACATCTTTTTGCACATGACTCTTATCTCTGGCATTTTTAAATAGATCCACATGGGTGATCTTTATTTTTTTCTTAGTCCCGAGAAGAATTCTGATGAGCTGATCTCTTCACCAGCTCCTATTTTGACCATATTCATAGGTTCTACAAAAAGCACCAATGCTCAGTTTGCGATGCTACTCTGAAGATCCTCCTGTCTTTTAGCTTTTATCAATTATTTAGTTCAGAAAAATACCTGCTTTGCCTTCTGAAACCTAATTCTGGAAACATTGCCAGTCTTCTGTATAATCAGAAGTAAAACTACCTAAATCACCCCACAACTGATTTTTCTGTAGTCTGAACCCTTTAAGAATTTTGCATGAGCTTAAAACAGATTAGATTGCGTTCTCCTTGCTTGCGTAATGGTTAATCACTTCTGACTTTAAAAAAAATAAAATTAAATGGATTTTGCCATAGAGGTAGTCCTTAACTTTCATTTAATAATTGTTCAAAGTTATAGTGGTGCTGAAAAAAGTAATTTATGACCAGTCTTCACACTTAATAACTTGCACATGATCAAAATTGGCAATCAGTATTTATTTTTGAAGGTTGCAGCATCCCAGGATCACATGGTCATTTTTTTTTCAACCTTTCCAGGAGGCTTCTGACAAGTAAAGCCAACAGGGGAAGTCAGATTGGTTTAACAACTTGTGGCAAAAAACATTGTGAAATTGGGCATGACGTACTTAATGCCCTCATTACTTAGCAATGGAAGTTCCTAACCCAGTTGAGGTTGGTATTTTGAGGATTTGCCAATAGAAACAGGGATAACAGACTACTGTAAGTGCAGAAGACAAATGAAAAATATTGATACAACTCTGTGCTAATGACATCTCTGAATTATTGCAGAATAATAGATTTGGAATATAAAACTGCTTGGCATCATTGTTTATCAGATAGTGTGATCTCATATGGATGCCAAGCTATTCCTTCCAGTTAGTGTGTATTAGATATAGTGTACGTTTTGTGTTGTCTCCTGAAAGGAATGTGAATGGATGTGCAGATAAGAAGTTAGAAATAGCTTGTTTGGTGGAATTATCAAGGCAAAAATAGCTTATCCTAAGAGACACCAGGCTAACTTTCCTTGGTCTCACTTAATCTTTTTCTTTAAATAGAATAGATTTTTTTATTGGCCAATTGTGAATGGACACACGAGGAATTTGTCTTTGGTGCATATACTCTCAGTGTACATAAAAAGAAAAAAAGTACATTCATCGAGAAGGTTCTTCTGCTTTTAGTTAACCACAGGTTTATTGTCTAAATTCTAAGCCATAGTTTGTTAAGCAGATGAAACCACAATTAAATTAATTTGAATATATGCTATTTTAAGGCTAACTATAGATTAATTATAGTTTTACATAAATTGTGTGTGGGTGAAACTATTTTATACTAAGAGTAGAAGAGAACTATTTTAGGACTGTAGAATAGGGAGAGAGAAGGCTTATTTCTTTTTATTTATTTTTTATTCCCTTATGCTTCAGTATTGGAAAATAAGCTCCCATTCTTTCTGTCTTAATCAGAGTGGAAAACCAAGGATTTAAAACAGATCTGTCCTGTTAATTATTATTTTACTTTAAAGAATGCCCCCTCCCCCCAGAAAAAAACCCTTCATCTAAAATTAAACACATCACTTTTTAGCATTACATGTAGTCCTTGACTTACACCAGTTCACTTAGTAACCTTTCCAAGTTATAGTGAAAAAAGTGATTTATGACCATTTTTCACACTTAGGATGGTGGCAACATCCCCATGGTCATGTCATGTGATCAAAATTTGTATGCTTGGCACCTGATTCATATTTTTGATGGTGGAAGTGTCCTGAGGCCACTTTTTGACAAGCAAAGTCAATGGGGAAGCCAGATTCACTTAACAACCGCATTACTAACTTAACAACTGCAATGATTCACTTAACAATTGTGGCAAGAAAGGTCATAAAATGAGGCAAAACTCACTTAAATGTCTCACTTAGCAACATAAATTTTGGCTTCAATTGTGGTCATAAGTTGAGGACTATCTGTATATGTAGCAGTGCAATGCTTTTATTGACTAAAATAAAAGACTACAATTAATGAAGGAAATCTTGGCTAGTCGATGGCAAATAGCTTTAGCTGTTAGAATTTATGTCACTGAATCTGATCAAATGAAGTACAGAAATGCTTCTACATATTGCTTCCCATTGAAACATTGAACTACAAAATAATAGAATATGTTAAGTTTTAAAATAAATAATTGATCCCAGAGGCTAAAAAGTAAATACATTTTAACTTACTCCAATTATATAATCTGTTATGGGATTTTGTTTAATCTTAGGAAAGGATGTGGCAGCTTTAAAGAGTTCAGACAGGTGATATGTAGACTACAAAGCATAAAAGCATATCTTAATTATTTCCAATATATTGTTTCTAGCCAATAATCCTTGAAAGACAGTTCTTCTGCAATGTTGCTAATGGATCTATAATCCTTTATTTAATACCTATTTTCTATCTGGATAATATATTTTCTTGATTTTTAAGTTTGAACCATACCTCTATGTTTTTTGTTTTTTTGGTGCTTTTCAAATTCCTCTCTTCAGAAAAGTACTTAACAGTTTATTTTATGTGGTAAGAAAATATTGTTGGGTCGAACAGATAACTCACCAGTCATTTAAACCCTAAACTCTGCATTAGTTAATTAGTTTCATCTATGGACAAAACATTTATGCCGCTGCAGCTTGTGAAACACAATGTTTTTGTGCACTGCATTTAAGTTAATTTTTTAATACTAGGATTTGTCTATGGGCATTTCAATATAGAGCATTTTATAACCTTTTTTGGCTCCTGTGTGCCAGCACCCAGAAGGCAATGTGTGCTGGGCCCCCACATGCCCCCTGCGCATGTGTGCACAACCCCCCCTCGTGCACCGTGCATCTGCCTGCACACATGATCCCCCCTTGTGCGCCACATGTCTGCACATGCATGTGAGATTCCCCCTCCTGCACAGTGCATCTCTGCGCATGCGCACACATCTACACATACCCGCCCCCTGCGCATGTGTGCCAGATACTCGACAATCAGCTGTCGGGCAGCAGCACACGCACATGCGCAGTGGGGCTCTTCCAGGCAACCTCTCGTGTGCTGAGGGAAATGGCTCTGTGTGCCATTTCCGGCACGTGTAGCATAGGTTCGCCAACATGGATATAGGGTCTTTGCACCACTGTAAAACCATACCATCATGTAGATTCAGCTGTCACATTGACTAATTTCTAACTCAGTTGCAGTGTATCCAGTATCACACAGAAATATTATTTATTTTTGCTTTGCAAAATTTATGGGAAGTCATTTTTCCTCTTGCCAGAAATTCTTGCCTCACTGGATCCTAGGTGTCACATAATGTTTTGTTTGTAAGTCCTTGAAATGGAATGTAGCCTAACAGCTTCAGAAGTCTCCTTTCCAGACAGATGCTTATCACTCTTCAACTGCATCAGTGTTGATAGCTTGGCTGGATGCAAAATGATTTGTTGGAATTGAGGAGTGGAAATGGACTGTGTGGCAGAGCCTTGTCTTCGTGAGTTTTGAGGAAAAGAAACTAATATGAGTCCTTTTGTTTCTAGCTGGGTGTAACTTCCAGAAAGAGGTTGAAGTTGCAAGACCAGTCTATGCCAAACAGCAGAGTCCTAATTGTAGAGCATCTACTCAGTCTGACAGCTCTCCTCCCAAAGCAGTGAAGGTACACTGGATTATTTTTTTCATTAATGGGCAATGTAGGAAAAAAATCTAAAATGTAAACTAGTCGGCTTTACATTATTGCCTGTGTTTCGTTTTGTAATCATGCTGCTTTTTGACTTCCAAATTTTCCAAATTTCCACATTTTAGGTCATGAAAGTATAGTACATTGTAGTTCTGTGAATTTGTAAAAATATATTAATTTATTCCTTTGTTAGATTCTTGTCTTGCCTTTTTTTCCATTAACCCAGCTTTTTCTCTAACAATTCTGGGAGACAAAGTGAGTTGAGAAAAAGTGACGAAATTGGTGTCTCTTAACACTATTCCAGCACCTTAATGGTGATTTCACATTGACTCTCAGGACATCTCAACAATACAATACAAAATTGTATCTTTGGTACAGTGGTTTCTGTATAGCATGATTTAATTTTTTTATTCAACATACAGAATGCATTCAAAAATAAGCAACACAAATATGTTGATATACAAATAAACAATGACATGGCTACATGTTCATGCATGTACACACAAATGAAAAAAGAAAACATATGCAGGCCTAGAAATATCTGGTTATTTAGAAACTCATTTCAGGACTGGTTTATCAGTATAATTCTGCTTTGGAGTCCCTAAGCTTATTATGTTTCTGTATTTAACATATTTTCATGAATGTATGTTTTCTAAAAACACAAAGTGCTTCAAACTTTGTTTAGCCATGAGTAAGTCCGGTTGCTGACATATCATAAAGTCTTCTGTGACTATTGGTGACATTTGTGAAATAATGAAGACAAGTGTCAATCTATATTTCTCTCTACATTTTAATTACAGTAGACTAAATTCTATTCTCAACTGGTCTGTTAAAAGGGTAGAAAGAAGGTTACTGTACATGATATGGTTTTTGAGTCATAGAAATGTTTATGGAAACCAGAACATTTGACATTTGATTTCTGTTTACTACTAATTTGGGGGAGAGGTTGTCAGCTTTTAATAGGAAATTGTGCAGTATTGCTAATAATTTCATTGATATGTCCATGTAGTTTTTCCTGAACAGTTCTTTGTGAAATATGTTATACTGTAGTATATATGCTGTGATCCTTTGTTTTGATTTTTTTTTCCTGTTCATAAAGGAATTTCTTAGCGGCTGAGCCTACTTTAATTAGCTTTATAATAAAATATTTGTCACTGGAGGAACTACTTAGTGTACTTTCCAACAAATCCATATACGTTTATAAATAGTCATTTGTCTTTTTCAGCTTCTGTTTCCTGCACCTGGTTTCTAATCTCTATTCCTGTCTTCTGCTTCCTTTTTAACGTGAGCTCATCTCTCAGCTTTCCTGCGTCCTCTCCTCTTTTTATTAACTGGACTTCATGGTTCTACTGTAGTTGTTCTTCATAACATGCTTGAAAAGGAATATACTTCTGCACACCCCAAAAATTTCTCCCATGTAAGTTGGAAAAGGGAATACACATTGCTGCAACTGATGTCATTTATTGCAAGTGCCTGTTCCAAGAGCAAGCTGGAAAAGGTGGAGTTTTAATATTCAAATTTATTTGCTGGATTCTTTAGAAGGATCTATAGTCTGCAGTATTAGGGGAATTCCATGACGCTATAGCTTCCCTGGTCATTATAATAAAAATGTTCCATTATGTGCAACATTTCTTTCTTTTCAGAAAACTTTTTCTATAGAAAACAAAACCAGCCTTGTGCTTTTTTTGCCACCCATTTCCAAAAGCTGTGGATAGCTAATCCATGTATAAAGCAACATCAGGCATTTAAATCAACTGAAATCTTAACATGCTTTAGGTACAATATTATTAGTTATCAATGTTGCTTGACTATCTAGCAGCGCATTTCTTTCCGCTCAGATTTGTCCTATCTGTTTAATTTGTGCCACCCAGTCTGTTTTCACTTTTATTTAGATAACATATTCTTATAGCAATTATAAGGTGCAGGAAGAGTTTTGATACATTAGAATACATTCATAATTTCTGCATGTGTAAGCACCAATTCCATTATTTCAGTAGATAGCTTAGTATAAGAATCAATTGTTTTGACAATTGATTTTGAAGGCAGAACATATGATAAAAACTTAATTGCTCAGGTAAATTCACTGAGGTTACAATCAGTCATAAAAAGGAAGCAGAGCATTGATCGCCCTACAGGTAACCATCAACTTACAACCATTCAATTAATGACAGTTCAAAGTTGCTGAAAAAAGTCACAACCCATTCTTGCATTTATGACTGTCGCAGAGCCCTGGTGGTCACATGATCAAAATTCCAGCACTTGGCAACCAATTTACAATAGTATCCTGGTGTCATGTGGTCAACATTTGCAAGCTTCCCACCCAGCTTCTGACAAACGGTAAATGGGAGCAGCTGGTTTGCTTAACAAATTGCATGATTCATGTAACAATCACAGTGATTTACTTAATAGTTGTGACCAAAAAATGCCATAAAATTGCATGACTTACTTAACAGCTGCTTTGCTTAGTAATGAAAGTTTTGATCCCAATTGTGGTTGTAAGTTGAAGACTGCCTGTATTATGGCTGCCATCATGACTTTTTGACTGTAGCCTGTAGCTACTCTTGAGCTTCCCTAACTCCTTTCATTCCTTCAACTTTGTGTATGCTTTCTCATGCATTTTCTGTTTGGGTGAAGGCAGAGGCCCCAGGCTTGAGCACTGGAAAAGAGAGAAGAGGAACAATCCTACATGCTTCCAACCATAAGCCAGCTTTGAGTGGTGTTGACTGACTAGTTCTAGCATGCTTTAGCAGAGCTGTTCTGGACGTTAATTTGCCACCTTTAAAAAAAATGAAATGTAAGTGGCATTTTAAACCGAGAGTTAGGCTTGATAATGCTCAGGATGATGGTGTTTTTCATAGTGAAACTAATCAGTGCTAACATTTTAAGTATTTGGTTAGAGCCTTTAAATCTGTCTTCATTGTTTTAGACCAGGGGTGTCAAACTGGTGGCCCATGGGCCAGATGCCGTCATGTGCAAGCCACGCCCATCCCAGCTCCGCGAAGGGAAAAAGGTTGTGAAACAGCATGTGATGGCAACATGACGCCACGAGTTTGACACCTGTGTTTTAGACTCTTAAGTGCCTTTGCTGCTTTTGCTCTTGGTCTCTCTCTTCAATTACCTGTGTTTTGAATCTATTGTCCCTCTAGAGATTCTGAAGAATATACAGGCTGTAACATTAAATTGGCAGAAATCTAGAATTTTGTCCATTCTACCTGGTTGTTTGACAAATTCTGGAGCGTATTAGAAATAGCAACAAAAAATAGTCTACTAAATTATTTTCGGATTTTGCAAAAATTTTCAAGAATGCTAAATGTGATGAGGTTTAGGACTAGGTACACATAGGAGAGAATGTTCTTTTTAAATTACATAATTTAAAAATGTATTAACTTTAGAGGAAGGTTCTGTAGAGGCTAACTTTAGGACCCTTCAGTGAAAAATACAAAAGATTGTTCATATTTACACCATTCACCCACTTTTCTTTCAACAGAAATTTCAGGTGCCAGCAAAGGAAATATGTATTGCTTGCAAGAAGACTGTATATCCAATGGAGCGTCTCTTTGCCAACCAGCAAGTCTATCACATTAGCTGTTTCCGTTGTTCTTACTGCAGTAGCAAACTCACGTAAGCCTCAATTAAAATAAAAGTCATTTACTATGCATGTAATGTGCTTTAAGGTACAGAAATGGTTTTAATACATTAGAGCTACACCAAAATGTGAACTGAGTAGTCTTTGGATGGTGACAAAAAGTTCAAGAGCTATAATAATTTGGGGGCAGTTATATATGCTCACAATGAAGTAGTTATAGTTAATAAAGCTTACTGTGGGGTTTCTAACTGAGGTAGCAAAAAGAAAATTAAAATCCATATGATCATCTATTCTAAGCTTTAAAAAATCAACAGTGTTAGACATAGAGAAGGCTATTAATCTAGATTTTTCTTTTTCAAAAATAAGATCAGATAATTATCGCTAATGGGGACTACTGGGATTACCATTGCTAAGCAATGTAGTCTCATGACGTTGCGACCATATTCCTTAACAATGGAAATTTTGGTTTCAATTACCACCATTAAGCAAGGACTACCTATATTTCAAATCCATTTGTTAAGACATTTAAATTTTAATAGTTGGAGCAGTGAAGGACTGGACAATGAATAAGAACACACAGTTATAGCTAATTACTTAAACACAGCTGACCACTGCATGGGGGAATCTGAGCTGTAATTGGTTGCAGTGAGAGTAAAGAGGGGAGATTGCTTGTTTCCCGCCTTTTTCCTCTATATGATGTTATGGTGTTCCTTCTGTGTTGATTTACCTAATGATCTCCTGTTTGCCTATCTTATTTACTGTAAATATATTTATTTATATAAAACTGGTTCGTGTCAGCATCTCTGACTCTATTTGGACACTGGCTGCGCAAATCCCTGATAATTTTCTAATCAAAATCCACTTGTCCTGTTCAGCTTTAAAAATAATAAAAATGGTTTGTCCTTAAATGAATAGTACAGTGTTCATTATGATAGTTTCCATCTGCAGATTGGGTACAAATGTTTTCTATTTATTTTTTATTTTTATTTTATTTTATTTGGCTTGTCAATTGCTTACAAGATGATAGGTATAAGTAAAAACATAGTTATGAATAAATGGATACATATAAGAAAAATAAAAGAAACCATAGGACAGGGACGGTACCCTACAGGCCTCTTAGGAAAGGGGTGAGGTCAATAGTAGAAAGTCTTAAGGTTAAAGTTTTTGGGGTTTGGGGAAGAAACCACATTTATATATGGCCCTTGGTAATACAACAGCAGGTATTCCTCTTAATAACCATGATTTCTTTTAAACTATGAGTATTTTTTTTAAATCTTAGAAAATTTCCCCTTTTAAAGTTGTTGTATAAGGAAAGTGATTCTAAACAGAACAACTAGAGTTATTAGATTAGTATATTTAACACTATATACATGCAACTTCCCAATCTCATATGTTAGCTTAGGTTGTCTTATTGAGTCAGTGATTAAACAACTGGCAGTTTTTTAAAATTTTGAAGGCATGGCAAGCTGCTTCAATTGTGTGAGTTACTAATGGGCATTTTTATTATATCTTCCTAATACAGACTAGGAACATATGCCTCTCTTCAAGGACATGTTTACTGCAAGCCTCACTTTAACCAGCTCTTTAAATCCAAAGGTAATTATGATGAAGGTTTTGGACATAAGCCTCACAAAGAACTATGGGCAAGCAAAACTGAGACTGATGACTGTGTTGGAAATGCCGTGGAAGCCCCTCATAGTCCAGGAGTAGAAGATGCCCCAATTGCAAAAGTTGGTGTTTTAGCTGCCAGCATGGAAGCAAAAGCCGCTGGAATGTCTGAGAAGGAGGAAAAAACTACAGAGACAAAAAAGTTGAAGATTTCATGGCCGCCACCTCCTGAACAAGGCAGTCAAGGGAGTGTCTTGGAAGAAGGCATTAAAGTATTCAAACCAAAGTGGCCTCCAGAGGGTGAGGTCCAGAAACCAGATCCCCAGGAAGAAGTGGATCAAGATCTTAAGAAGCTACGCAGAACATCATCATTAAAAGAAAGATGTCGACCATTTACAGTAGCTGCCTCATTTAGAACAGTATCTGTGAGGAATTATCGAATGGAAAACTCATCTCCTCCCAAGCATGAAACAAGTACAACACGGCAGAGTGACGAGCTTGTGAAGGAAATGGTAGTCAAAAACAAACCAAAGGAAAAAAGCAGTACAATGGAGTATGTTGGTACCCCAAATACTGCTGAGAAGGATAGAGAAGTAGATCAGGAAAAGGAAGAAGCACAAAATGAAGCATCCCTATTTAAGAATGGGCAGAATAATGCTGAAGCTGAGGAGGAGGAAGAGGAGGAAGAAGAAAAATGTCCAGGACAGCCAGTATCTCTTCAAGAAGAACCAATGATTTGTATCTCTCCAGAATATTCATCCTTGATTCTCTCAAGTGAAAAAGAATTCTCCACTAGTCCAAATTATAGATCCAAAGATGCAGGGCTTTTTGAAGGAGAAGACCAAGAAGATGTAACTGTGGAAGAACAGATCAAGAGGAACAGATACTATGATGAAGATAATGATGTAGAATAGATTTTATTCTCTTTTTTCTTTAAATAGAGGACTTACTGAAAGGTGCAGGGCCTTAAGTTGGAGTTTAATGTTTTGTTCTTTCCTAAAGCAGGTAGCTTTATGAAAACGACTTTGTGTTGCAAATTAGTGTGAAAATCACATAACTTTTTGGATCTGTTTTATAGGAATATATTTTGGAACATGCAAGAATGTTACCAAATTATAAAGCTTAAATGCTTAAAATTGTGGAGATAGCTGCTGCCTCAGTTGAGTAAAAATGCATTTCACATTTTATTCTGTAATTTAGTCATTTAAAAGGCATTGTATTCTCTCTTGCTTCTCACAATTTCAGCCATTTCACAATTGAACGAAAGAGATAGGGCTTTGATATATTTAATTATGACATTATCAGTACTAACAATACTACTGCAGAGCTTCCAGATCAGTTTCCAAGGGCTTTGGACTACTTTAAAAAAGACTGCA
This sequence comes from Bungarus multicinctus, assembly GCA_023653725.1. Classification (NCBI taxonomy): domain Eukaryota; kingdom Metazoa; phylum Chordata; class Lepidosauria; order Squamata; family Elapidae; genus Bungarus; species Bungarus multicinctus. The sequence goes on from CM042834.1 coordinate 139,432,767, forward strand.
CTTTAATGTATATAAAAAAACAGAGTAATACTTTTTTAAAATGGTGGTAATACTGTTTTCAAGAGGTATTGTTCAGTACCTACAGTATGATATGCAGTCTGCAATTTTATAGAAGATGAAGGCTGACTTTGCTTGATCAGGATTAGGAGAAAATCTTTTCACTTTGCCTTTTATTTTATTTTATTTTGTCTATACAACTCTAGTTGTAAATTGGCATCCAGGTGCCTATGAATCAATTGGCTTTCTCTAAGTTGGGCTTAGGAGCATCTTTGTTCCCAAGAATCAGCTAAAGGATGACAAAGCTTCTGTCTTTCAGATAATGTATTTACCTTCTATACTTCTTGTCCCGAATAACATTTTCCTCTTGAAAACTTTATTGTCTCTTTTGACAAGCAGTCAGAGTTCTCTGTGAATCAAACTGCCAGATTTGACTCAATGTGAAAAATCTATACAATGGCAAACTTTCTTTTTGGAGACTGATAGCCTTATGTGTTTAGAGCTTTTCAACTTGGCTTCATGTGTTATATGAAACATAGTGTTTTCAGTTGGTTAAATGCTTTGTTGCAATAATTTTTAATAGGGTTATGCACTGCCTTGGATTCAATTCCAAAATAGAACTTGAAAGTCTGTGGAATATAAAACATAATAACTTCGGGCAGCTCTTTAAAGCATCCTTGTCTTTCTCCAGATCAGAAGGCAACTGCAGAGGGCAGATGAGCAATCCTGGGAAAAGATGTGGCTACTTTAAAAGGTTGCAGACCAATGCTTAGTTCACACATTTCCATGTTGTGAAGCACTTTTGGGAACTGGTTCTGATGCATTGTATAGCCCTTATTTTTAATCTGTATTATTTGTTTACTTAAATTCTAGCTATAATTTTACAATTGTGAAATATCTTGCTTTTCTTACCAATATTATATGTTTGAAACATTTTTACTTAATAAATGCTCTGTCATTTTTTTTGTGGGAAGCTTTTGATCAGACTCTTTTTTTATAGAATCTTATTTTTCACCAGGAGGTGGCACTATTTGGCTTGTTGTACAGTAATTATTTTCCAAAGCTTTCATTCTAAATAGGTCTTGAACTAGCACCTATGGAATTTTAGTAGATATCTAGTAATTTAATTCCTTTAAAAAAAAAATCTGTAAAGGGTTTAGCTACCATCACTCTGCTAAACAAATAATTCCCTCAACACTGTTCAACTATTTACAAAGTGTACACTACTACTACTGTTAATCTTCTCATCACTCCTTATCACCCATCCCCTCCCACTTGTGACTGTAACTTTGTTGCTTGTATCCTCTGTTTCCTAGTATGATTTGATGTTGATTGTACCCTATGACTATCATTAAGTGTTGTACATTATGATTCTTGATTCTTAAGGAATGTTCCTTCTTTATGTATACTGAGAGTATTTACACCAAGACAAATTCCTTGTGTGTCCAATCACACTTGGCCAATAAAGTATTCTATTCTATGAGAGATCAGTTTAAGCATACTTGAAAGCCCAGAATATACTTTAAAATGTACAAGTTTAGCCAATTCCATGCATTTTATGAACTCCTTGAAGGTTTTTGATGATATATGTAACTAGAGGTTTAAGTAGAGGTTTGGGAACTATAATACTGATAAATAGCTCAGCTCTGACATTTAATATGCCATTAAAACCATCATAGACACACTTGCTTATCCTTATCTAGTCCTTGGCTTAAGCTAACAAGCTGTGATATGCCTTCTTTTTGTTTAATCATTCCAACTGTGTACAGTACAGTAGATACAGAGACCATATTGGGTCAGAAATCAAATTCTAACCTCTTATAGAGGATTTCTTCCTAGTCCTGCCAAATTACTTTGGGAATGCAATGTAAATTCTTAAGCCTTTGTCACACCACTCTAAAAATACCCTGATAATGCTATTTAACATTTATAAGTCTCTTTCAGAATACTTCAGATATTTGACCTCCAGAATCCTTCAGACAGGCATTATGCTAATAAATGCAGTAATGCTAATTAAATGCATAATGGAGGGCACCATCTCAACACAAGATTTTTGATATCTTTGCATAAGAGTTTTGCACCAGGCAAAGATTGGTTTTAAACCTCTACAGTCTTCTAAAGGTATATACTGGCTCTGCACAGTTCACTTGAAACCAGAGTAAAATCTAGTTTTCATTTTCTAACATGGCAGAGCTTAGTGCTGGTCCATTTTTCAAATTGACAAAAGTGCTAATGGAGTCCCAAATTCTGGGCTTGAGCCATTGTTTTATTTGTAAAAGTTCAGTGTCTTGGAGCATTGTCAGGAACTTGCTTTCCCAAAATAGCTATTGTAACAACTACAGAGCCATAATCAGAACAATTGGGAAATCTGCCAATTAATAGAGGACAACAGCTTTGTAGTAAATCAACCTGTCATGGATTTTGCTCAGAATTCAGTTGCTTGACAACTCACATGTATTTGACAGTTGCTTCATGTGATCACCTTTTGTGATCTGAGAAGCAAAGTCAACGAGGAAGCTTGATCCACTTTTTTTTAAATGTCAGAAGCTTTATTCCATTTTGGGGGGGGGGGGTTAAGTAAACAAAACAGGACAAGAGTTTCAAATAAACTGTTTACTTATTATCTCTGATCACAGTGAGTGATGTCTCTCTCTCTATAACATTATGAACTTACTGATGATGTCAGTAAGAATAAGCTCAACTTCTATATAGCATAGTATAAAAGCATGGAGATAGTTCATACAGAGCTCTATGTGCAGTATTTTCTCTATCCTGTAGGAGAAATAACTAATTTGATTGAAAATGGCTGACACAGGTGGGGCTTTTTTTCCCCCCAATTTTTTAAAAATCTTTTACAAACATCTCTTTTGATGAACAGTGTGATTCCAGGTTTTTACATTTTCATACAAACATGACCATAATTACCTATCTATCTTACATATTCAGTTTCTTATGGTATCATTACATTTCTCCTTTTCTATAAAATTTTCACAAATATTCTTATATTTTTCACATTTATTTTTTTTCCATTTTTAATTCATATCCCAACTTACTCTGTTTTTCTTTAATTATATTCTTCTTTATATATCTTAAAACTCTTTATTTTTTAATCTGTATTCATTATACTTTTATCTGTCATATTTGCAATTTCATCACATATTCTTGTTTCATTATTCAGTACATTTCATCTTAGTTTTAATAATTCCAAACATTTCCCCCTTAATTACCCATTTAAGTGCACCACCCTTTTATCTTACACATCATTCAGTTTACTCCCCTTTAACTCATATTAAAAATTACCGTAATATAATCATTTTTAGTTATCACCTAAGTACTACATATCACATATACATTTTAGGTTAGATTCCACATGGTATTCTTTTCTTTATTCTAAGACCTTTATCTTTTCTAATACGTTAATCTTTTCAGCTCATTGTAGAAACTGATATTTGTCTTTATATTACAATTCTCATAGTTCATTTTAACTATATTTTTAATTTCATTTAATGTAATTGACATTCTTATCATAGTCCCATCTTTATATATATTCCAGTTAATTTAACAATGATTCTTAAAGAATAGTCAAATAGAAAAAGAAAAAAACCATCAGTTCCAATCATTTCATTTTTAACAATCTATATTTTTATACCTCTATGAATTACCTTGTAGAAGGTATATTTTATACCTCTGTGAATTACCCCTTTCTTATTTTCTATCTAGCCATTATCTCTAGATCTTCTGGCCATGTAACTTCTTTTCATTTTTTTTGTCTTTCTATATATCCCCTTCTTTTCTGGTCCTTTCCCTTATTCCTTTTTTCCTTTATTTTTCCCCTCCATTTCTGACTCCAGTTTTTATCTCCCTTCCTCTTTTGAGCTTTCTCCTGTAATTCCCCTTTCTGCTGTTTCCTTTTTGTTTGACTTTTTGAACAATTACCTCTTTAATTGTCCCCTCAGACCTCCAAATGTTAATTTCCATGCTGTCCCCCTCCCGTTTCAATTTTTGTTGTGTCGTTTGTTCATTAAGGCTGGCCTCTTCTTTAATCAACTCCTCCCCTTCTGGTTCTCCTTCTTTGTTCTCCAACGATGCCATTTCTAGCATTTGTAAAGCAATATGGCACAATTCCACTTTTCTCCATATCATTTCCCTTATACTTTTTAAGTCCGATTTTATTTCCAGACAATATTCTGCCATTTTTGTGCTCCTCTTTTAAGTTTAGTTTTCCTTTTACCTTTTTCTTCAGTATTTAAGCCCAGTCCAGTTGTCCAGTAGTTAATTTAAACCAGCTTCTAACCATCGACTTCTGTTAAATGCTGTTTCAATTTTCCAGGGTCAAAATAGACCAATGTTCATATATTTTTATTGTTAAGTTCCTTCTGTTGAGTCCAATAAATCCAATTATTGCATATTTTTTCTTTTTGGCACATTCAAGTTCAGCTTTTAAGTATGCCTATTTAGTGCCAATTATATAATTTAGTATAATCCAATTTATACACAAATTTTCTTCTAGCTTCCTCTTTCAATTTAATTCTTTACAATTCAAAGCCACTTTCACTTATGTCCTAGTTTTTTTTCTTCACTCCCTCTGGTCGCCTCTTTTCCCATCTTTTTTTTTTAAGTCTCTTTAAAGTTTTAAATCCGGGGTACCTTATGTTCAGATATTACGCTTGGTTTGCCTGGTCTCCACACTGTCTGCTTCTTCACTACTCCTGCACAATCTTTCTCCTGAGTAGCTCTCCTTCAGGGTGGCCATATTTTGCCACCATTGCAACCCATCTTCAGAGGGAGTTTACCTAGCCAAGGAGGGGAGATGCAGCTCCCCGCGACCCGACAGACAGTCTCCCCTTCTTCCTCACCCCTCCAAGGTGGTTCTTTTCCCTTTAGAGCCCTCTAACACAGCAGTCGCCAACCAGTGGGCCGTGGCCCATTGGTGGGCCATGAGAAAATTTTGGTGGGCCGCAGAGAAATCTCACCCCCAGAACACCCTCCCAAAGCAATTAATGCAGGCTGCACAGAAACACAATGCTGCTCAGCCCACATGGCCCACCGGAACCCTCCCCACCCACTCACTCCTTACTTTAGTCTGCTAAATTTCTATTTTTTCTTTTTCCGACCATCATCTGTTCTGCTGTGCCGGAAGATTTAGATTAGCTAGGAAGCAGGAAATGGTTGGATTTCTTGCTTTCTAGCTAAGCACAGCTGAACCTTCCTTAGGACTGAAGGTTTGTTTCCAAACAAATTCAATATAGACTCATGGCAAGCAAATTTGAGAGGTTGAGCTAGCCGATGGTAGATAGATCACTGAATGATTCTGTGAGCAACTCAATCTGCCTGCTTTGCCTGATTTTGGATAAAACTTGCTTTTTTAAAATAAAAAAAATTAATATTTATATACATGGTGTGTTGTGAGTTAATTTTGTGAGTTTGCTTGCTAGCAAATTTTATGAGTTTGCTTGCAAGCAAATTTTATGTGACAGACTGAGCTAGCCTATGGCAGGTAGATAGATTTCTGAATGAATCTGTGATTCTGTGAGCAACTCAATCTGCCTGACTGCTTTGCCTGATTTTCGGTAAAAGTTACTCTTTTTTTATAAAAAATTCAATATTTATATAAATATTTGCAATATTTACATACAAGCCATGCCCAGGCAGTCACATGACCACCAAGCCACACCCACAAATTAGGCCATGCCCACAGAACCAGTTAGTGGTCCCTGGGATCTAAAATTATGAGTTCGGTGGTCCCTGAGGTCCAAAAGGTTGGCGACCCCTGCTCTAACAGGTACAACACAGATCGAAGGCACACACGATCATGGTCTTCGGTCCGTCCTCAAAGGAAACGCCATCAGAAGTCCTGGGAAGCTTGATTCACTTAATAACCATGTTATTAGCAACTGCAGAGATTCACTTAACAACTGTGGCTAGAAATATCATAAAATGGGGCAAAACTCAACAATTGTCTTGCTTAGCAACAGAACTTTTGGGCTCAATTTGGTCATAAGTCAAGAACTACATGTATTACAGTTTAAAGCAATGATGATGTCAGGGTTCCAGCGATTGCCCTAATTCAAAAGATTTATTAGGAGCAACATATCAGTATTAACCTAAATGAAGCCAACTCTGGCATACATAATTTACAGTTACCCGGGAACCTGTTTCTCCACTCCTGCTGGGTGTATCATAAATCAGATTCTCAATGAAGCACGTTCACAGGCTGGGTGTCATCAATCACATTCTCCAATGAAGTATTTTCTTAGGCAGAAGATCCGGTAGCCTAGCTACAATCTTTGAAAGATAAGTGTGGAATATACTTCTGGTTTTACATGCCGTACTGCTCCTTCAGATTCCCACCCCCCTTGTTTATGGTGACTTGAAAACAGGCATAGGAATGTTTTATAAGTTGACAGCTAGTTTCAAGTCAACATTCTTACGATTTCCCTAAAGGTGCTTTTCTTCAATAATTCAAGGTATCTTTTTTTAAAAAACAAACAAACAGCTACCATACAATAGTAGTGATTCACAGTTTTTAACACTTGATGTTTTCAAGTGTCCATACTAGAAGAGATCCTGGAGGTAGCTGCAAGAGACAATATGAGAAACTATGTCCTTTGCATGGGGAAAAAAACATTGGCCAAAAGCTTTTAAAAAACAATTTATGGTATGTTCTGGAGGCTGGGATTATGGGAGGAGAAAAAGATTTTACCAGGCCCAGAGCAGCCATTTTAAGAAGGTAAAGTTGTATATCTGGTATTTTCTAACTCATTCCTTTATGCTGGATTACAACTCTTCCCTTGGTTCTCTTGGTTCTAAGTGTGTTTACTGTTAATATCAGATATTTGTCAAAATTAGAAAGTGGGTGTTAATGTCTTCATGTCTCTTTTCCCCTGACTTAATATTTGCCTCCTATTGCTCGAGGCCCAGATAATTTCAGCCTCACAACAGCCTCCTTGAATTCTGTTATCTGCTCTGCTACCCTGCTCCAGAGGTGGTATTCAGCAGATTCTGACCAGTTCTGGAGAACCGGTAGTGGAAATTTTGAGTAGTTTGGAGAATCAGCAAATACCACCTCTGACTGCAAATTTCACAGTATCCTTCCCCTACCACGCCCACCAAGCCACGCCCACAGAACCGGTAGTAAAAAAATTTGAATACCACTACTGCCCTGCTCCCTTGATCACCCTGGACCTGCAGATAATAACAGAATGGGATTGGGTTTGATGTGGGGGAGAAGCCAGCAAAATAAAGATGAATTTTCAAATAAAGCTTGATAAAGCTGGATTCACTGGAGAAAAATATTTCCCCATCATTCCTATGGGAGCCAATACCTCCATTCTAAGCTCCCTCCATCCTTCCCCCCTCCCAGCCAAATGGCCCAGAGTGGCCCTTCTCATACTACCTGGTGTACACACAACACATACACAAATGCCACAGTAGAAGCACATAAGCACAGATGTAACTTTGGTATACAGAAGAGAATGTTCCTCCTATACTACTAGATTGGAAGGAAATTCAGAAGCTGTTCAGCATGCTTTCCCTACCCTCTTGATCCTTTCTGTTGATATAATTCCTTACACCAGTGTTTTTCAATCTTGGCAAGTTTAAGATGTATGGACTTCAACTCCCAGGATTCCCCAGCCAGCACTGCTGTTGGAAGTCCACACATCTTAAACTTGCCAAGGTTGAAAAACATTGCCTTACACATCTGTGACATTTCATTATATAATTCTTTTTACCCTGCTCCTCTTACCTTGTCAATTTTCTGTTTACTCTGTTATCAGTTTTATCTTTCAATATTTTTCATGCAGTTTTTATATGTTCCCTTCCTTCAGTTCTGTTTTTGCACCTGTTATATTTATTTCCTACGGCCAACTATTTACAGTACTATAAATGGCCAGCATTATTAGCTATGTGTCCTTCACTATTTTTTCCAGGCTTTTATAATAAAATGAGTTGTGTTTTTTGGTTCAGTTTTTTGCCTTGTGCATGTATTAAGCACAAATCTATTTGAAACGTGTTTTCTTCTAAACAAATACTTATCATTTATTTTTAGATTTCTCAATAGCTGAGTTATTACCCATCCATCCATGATATGTAAAGAATAAATTTTAACCAAGGCAGATTTATTTGAAATATTGCAATTTCCCCCAAAACACATCTAGATTTTCCTTTGTTATTCACCAATAAAATCTTTTTTTTTTCATTTAATATAGTTAATTACAGAATCTTAGAAGTGGAGAAATTCTATCTATGTAGACCTTCCTACATTTGCATTAATGTGCCCATTAATACATTTGTAACATTAATTCTGTTAACTTAAACAGATGGTGTCAAAACTTTAGCAGTCTAAGCAGACTCCATGGCAGGGAGGGAGAGACAGTGGCAAGGACTTCAACCTAGGAAAGAAATGAGAGAGCATTTCATTAGCTGAACTTTTGATTTCATTTTATTTATTTATTTACATATTTATATACAGCTCTACTCCCGAAGGATTCAGGGCGGTGTACAGCCAACTATAAAACACTCCACATTATAAAAGTTAAAAGAAGATTAAACATCCTAAGGCTGCCACTAAAATATAGCCCAACCCCAATAAATTAACAATAAAAACCCCAAATTTAAAATCCTGAAACCTAAAACCCAAAATTCTAAAATTACTCTTTAAAACTCCCACTTCAGCCTAGGCCGGCCTGCTCGAAGAGCCAGGTTTTCAGTGCACGTCTGAATGCTCTCAGGTCAGTGTTGTTATGTAGCTCAGGAGGCAGACCATTCCAGAGGGTGGGTGCCCCCACAGAGAAGGCCCTATTCCTTGGGGTCACCAGGCGGCACATAGATGCCATTGGGACCCAAAGGAGGCCCTCCCTGTGGGAGCGCACAGATGGGTGGGAGACTACTGGCAGAACGTGGTCTTACAGATAGCCTGGTCCAATGCCATGAATCGCTTTAAAGGTCAAAACCAGAACCTTAAAGCGAACCTGGAAGGCCACCGGCGGCCAATGCAGCTCGTGCAGGAGAGGCGTCACATTAGAGTTTTTTGACGCCCCCATAACCACCCGCGTGGCCACATCTTGCACCAGTGGAAGCCTCCAGGTGCTCCCCGCAGGGAGCCCCATGTAGAGAATGTTACAGTAATCCAGACGGGAGGTGACAAGGGCATGAGTGACCGTACGTAAGGCGTCCCGATCCAGAAAGGGCCGCAACTGGCGAATCAGGTGAACCTGATAGAAAGTCCCCCTGGAGACAGCCGTAATATGGTCTAAAGACAGCCGTGCATCCAGGAGGACGCCCAAATTGCGAGCCCTCTCTGTGGGGGTTAAGATCTCTCCCCCCAATAGCCAGCGACGGAGTCAGCTGACTATATTGGGGCGCCGGAAACCACAGCCACTCAGTCTTGGAAGGGTTGAGCTGGAGCCTGTTTCCGCCCATCCAAATCCGCACGGCCTCCAGGCACCGGGACATAGCCTCCACAGCATCGTTGGGGTGGTTTGGGATGGAGACGTAAAGCTGAGTATCATCAGCATAGAGATAACACTGCACCCCAAGACCACGGATGATCTCCCCCAGCAGCTTCACATAAATGTTGAACAAAAGAGGGGAGAGGACTGACCCCTGAGGCACCCCACAAATGAGGGGCCTAGGGGTGGACCTCCCCCTCCCATCAACACAAATTGCGAGCGGTTAGGAAGGAGGAGAACCACCGTAAGACAGTTCCTCCAATTCCTAACCCCTCCAACCGCTGCAATAGGATACTATGGTCGATAGTATCAAACGCCGTCGAGAGATCTAACAGGACCAGGACAGAGGAATAACCCCTTTCACGGGCCCTCCAGAGATCATCGACCAACGCGACCAATGCTGTTTCAGTACTATGCCCGGGCCTGAAGCCTGATTGGAAAGGATCGAGGTAAGTCGCTTCCTCCAGGTACTGAGGGAGCTGACGTGCCACCACACTCTCAACAACCTTCGCCACAAAGGGAAGGTTGGAGACTGGACAATAGTTATTTAAAACAGTGGGTCCAGGGCAGGCTTCTTGAGGAGAGGTCGCACCACCGCCGTTTTCAAGGCAGTAGGAAGTGATCCCTCTCTCAATGAAGTGTTGACAATCCCCTGGAGCCAGCCTCGTGTCACCTCCCTGGAGGTCGAAACCAACCAGGAGGGACACGGGTCCAACAAACGTGGTATTCAGCCCCACCAGCAACCTGTCCACAATTTTACATTTCAAGAACTTCCCACCTGCTGTAGTCCACCCATCCTTAGTTGAATTAAGTATGTGCCATCTTATTTCTTCATACGTAACCAATAATTATATAGACCAAACCAGATCTATATCACATTCTCCTTCTCTACTCAGCAATCATAAGCATTCTGTCCTGATTCTGTTGCCAAATCCTATAGTTTCTCCTGTCTGGTTTTGGACACAGCCCTTTTGGTGATCTTTTGACCTTTCTGTCCATAAAATAAATGTTCTCACTTTGTTTGATCTTATCTGCAATCTCTTATTGTTTCTTCCACAAAGTCTCTTTGCTCATGACAAATAAATTGCAGTTCCCTGGTTCCACCAGGGCTGGAGATAATAACTGGATCTCGAAACACTTCCGAGCAAATGGCAGCAGTATCTGCTGTGCTCATCTAATTTAGTTGACACATCATTTTTGTTCCCAATAAAATATGTTAATGGCAGGAGTGGGATTCAATTTTTTTAACAACCGGTTTTGTGGGCGTGGCTGGGTGGTGTGGCCAACTCAACATCACTCATGTCAAGGGGCACTTCTCCTCGCCTGGCCTCATGACAGTGGGGATGCTGCAACGATCATAAGTGTGAAAAATAACGGCCATAAGTCACTTTCTTCAGTGCCATTGTAATTTTGAATGGTCATTAAATGAAATGTAAGTCAAGGATTACCTGTACAAAAATACAAAAAGCTTCTTTGCTTGCAAAAAGCTGCCCTAAATATCAGTCAGTAGATTAAAATTACCTGCAAGCCAGAGTTACAAATCAGGCAGGGTTCCAGAGCATCTTGAGGAATTAAAATAGTTAAAATGCAGTGGTAACTATTAGCAACCAACTCTTGCTCATAAAAGTGAAACCCAGAGATCATTTAAGTTCTCCAGAAAGAGCACACCCAGGAAAAGCAATCCTTAGATCCATTTGCACCACTTAAAGATATAGCTGATCCCACTCACCTACAAGATATCCTAAGGAAATCATCCAGATTTAAGGAAAGGTCACATGCCCCCAGAAAGACAGTAAAAAAAATCATTGTCAAGCTTGTATCCTGCCTCTTGGAAGTATACCCCAAAAGGACAGTGTCAGTGGTAACTAAAAGCAGTGAAGGAAGACCCACTCCCCAGATAGTAAAAGAAACCACGAGGCAGGAAAAAATTCAAACACAATACAAATAATTAAATCACAACAGTAGCTGCTGCTTGTTGAAGCTGAATAGGGAAAATTATCCCATCAATAAACACAGGATTAAACATCACCAAGCACAGAATTAACCTTCACCAAAAACCAGTTTTAGACCAAAACTCAGAAAAGGTTTGTAAACTGACATTTGAATGTCAATTTTTCTAGCTAGTGAGGAAGCCTTGCTGAATGTCACTCATCTTGGTTCCCTGTCATCAAAAGCCCCCTTCCGGTTATTCAATTATTTCTTCAAAGTGCTGATTGTCCAGGGAAGTATGTCCTCGCAACAGCAGTGTAAAAATCTTAAAACAACCCTTCCCCTTTAAGAAAGTTAAGCCCCAGAAGCTCCGGAGACAGGAAGTCTAGGCATACTGGCAATAATGTAACAAGCGTGGAAAAAAACAGAAGGAGATGGCTTCTAACTACCAGTTCTCCAAACTGTTAGAAAGTTAAGAAGGGGTTCTATAGAACTGGTCAGAACCCTGGTTAATGGTATATGTGAAGTTTCTGTACTACTCTGTGAGCCGGCTGGGGGGGACACGGGATGGGACACCTCCTGCAGCATCCTACTGGCTAAAACAGGGAATGAGGGGATCACATGCCCCCCCTCGCCCCCAGGGCCCATTTTCGGCCTAGATGGCCTCCTGCAGCACCCTGCCAGAAACAGGTTTTGGCTGCCAGAGACATCGTGGGCCGATCCTTTGCTATTTCCAGGCTGGCCAGATTTAAGCACCCCACGAGCTGGATCCAGCCCATGGGCCTGGAGTTTGACGCCCGTGCTCTAGAATTATAAACTACAAGGATATCTTGTCTTTAGGATTTATTCTGCAGCAAAGTTGTAGAAATACCCACAGTCCTTGTAACCTTTTGAATGCAAAATAGTTTAATAGAATAAGGTTGGTGCTCAGAGGGAAGCTTTTCCCCCCAGATCAAAATAGCTTTGTACTCCATTCTTATTCTCCCCCTCTCCCCATTCTTGGGGGTCAAGATAGTGTGACAAAACATAAGATGTTGCGACTATTGAAATTAATTGTCCCCTAGAATTGGGTATAATTTGTTTTGTTTCTTGTGTGTTGCCATCTCAGACAGTATTTTGTTTGTGCAGTATTTACCGTCTGCCTTTTATTTCTGAATAGTTTGCATTGCTGAACCATTTTTTTTTCATATTGACTTTAAAGTTGATGCCTGCAATTTTCTGTAACAACTCTAGGGTGCAGTGTTTGACTTTCTATAAGTCATCAACTCATCCCCAAGAAATGCAGATGTGTAAGCATGTTAGGAGATTTGGCTGAATCAATTGTTTCTAAATTACTCAACTTCCTGTAACTGATGTACTAAATTATATTTCTTACATGGCTATGTTTTCATTCTTAATGATTAAAATATGTATATGTTGCTTATATACTAAGTGGTAAAATAACGGATATAATAACTGTACAGCAACCTGGCCAAGTCAAAGAAGCTAAAGATGGCAGAAGAAACCTGTAACAGATTGAAGTGTGACTTAAATTTTATTACAGCTTTTAACATTTACACTGAAAAGGGAAAGCTGTTTAGTTTTAAATGTCAAATCAAATCTTGTGATTCTGTCTGCATAAGCACTTTCAATTTCATTGGCTGCCTGGAACACAACATTTTTGTTTTTCCTGTTACCATTACTCTGAGAAGTTATTAGTCTCAAACAAAATCCTGGAAAACCTAATAAAGGCATTTTAAAAATGGATTACTGCAAAATCAGCAGACCATGAAGTGAAGTCTAATTAAACTTAACGCAGCTTGAGTATGATGAAGACCATACTTTTCTGTGTAGCATTTCCTCAGTAGTGATCTTAACATATTCCATTCTTTGCTGTACTGATCCCAACGTCTTATCTGATGCTGAACAGATACCTTGTTATCTTGGATAACAATATATTGACTTAACTGATAAAATGGAATGTTTTTGAGAAATGATAGTAAACAACTTGAGTTATAAGATCTCTCCCAGGAATCTCTCAAGGAGTGAACAAGGTTTGTCTGGCCACATGAGCAGACTTTCCCAAAAGGGTGGATGTAAGGAACTTTATTCACCATTGCTTTCTGTCAACTTAAAAAAAAATACTACAATAGTTTAAGTATATTTGTTTAAATCAAGGACTGGGAATGAAATCTGGTCTGTACTGTGTTCAAGGAAGAAATCTTGAAATTGCTAGGTTTTTTTAGCATTGATGTGAACTATGAATGAAGACAGGGTCATGTTACTAAAAGACAGGACCAAATTTGGAGACTTCTTGTGCGCGCCATGGCATTATCTTCATGTGGGACTGCTTTTGCAAAAATTGTAGCTGGATGCTGGATCCAGGGCTGCATAATCTCTCCAGAGGTAAGAGAGATCACCTGATTGTGACAATCTGGACAGCTGCTCCTTGTGAGTGGACCACAGCACCTGCCTGTTTTGCAGTTGTCTTCTGAACTGAGAGGCTAGAAGTTGGAATTCCATCGTTCACACTGGTAAAATACTGTTATTAATATTTAAGAGTGACTGACTCTTCATTTCTTGATCAATTTTTGGATTATTTTTCTTATTGTACTGGAGAAATAGAGACCCTTCAGACTGGCAAGGTTTTGTTGTTATTCACCAGATGAGTCTTTAGAGGTAATGAAGAATATAATGAAGAAGTTATAGAATACAAAGTTGAAATGGATAATTGGTTTAATTATTTTGAATATTAAATTTAATGAGAAGGATAGGAATATTACAAATGGCACTGATGGATGTCTTATTGCCTAAAGGAATTGTAAAACTATTATAACAGGAAATCAAGTACACAAAGGAGTTTGGGTAAGGTTTTGAAGGATTTCAGTATTAGTAGCAAACTGAAACAAATCAACAGAGTTAGAAAAAAACAAACTTTACTCAATTGGATATACCAAATGTATTTGCAAAACTTCTGAAACATTTCTGGCTTAAAAGACAGCCATTATAAAAAAGAAGAAAGTTATTTCAACTTACAAATATTTGTCCTAAACTTTGAATTAAAGTACACATTCTAAGAAAAAAGGAAAATAAGAGGACTCACACATCACTTTTAATAAAGTGAGATGAGTAGTGTAGAACTTAAATAAAAGCAGGTATGAGTATCCCATCTGCACACTTCTGTTCAAGATAGGAAAGTACAAACTAAATATCTAAAATGTGTGCATATTCATAGAGAAACAGCTCCAGCCAGACATTTGCCCTATAACCTACGGACAAGTTAAGTCAGTGTGGATTTCGATGGAACATTTGTAGCCGAGGGTGGACCTGTGGGGTCTTTGGTGCTCTTGGAAGTTGGTCTTAAAAATCTCGGAGAGCACCAAGGACCGCAGTGTGGACTCGATGATACACTGAAGCAGCCACGCGGCTGCCTCACGTCGCGCCCATAGACGGTTCACCACACTGAAGAACAAGCGGTGTGGCATGCGACTCAGTCGCAGTCCTTCTATTTCCAAGGGTTTCATTAATGAAGGGAACCGCTTATCAAATTGGGCGGAACACCTGAAACCGTAAAAGGCAGAAACTAAGTCATCCAACTCCCCCGGACAGTTTCCCCGCTGTCTTCCTACGGGATGTTTTTTTTTTCCTCTCCCCGAAACTTCGAAATTCAGATGAGGTCGGCTAACCCCACTGCGCACTGCGGGCTGCGCGCCGACTCGCCCGGCCTCAGTTGGTCAGCGGAGCCCCATCCCTTCGCTCCTCAGGCCGGCTTTTTTCCCATTCCCCCCTTCACCACCAGCCCAAATCAAAATTCCTCGCCTCCCGCTCGCCGAATTATCGTCAACGAGGCGCATGCGCCCTGCTATCCCTAACGGTAGGGAAAGGGGCGTCGGCTTTGACCTCTCCTCTCGGGAAGCTAGATGGGCGGGGACTGGCCAGGCCCCACCCCCTCGTTCGCTACCGCCTTTTTTCCTCGCGCTGGTGGCGGCGGTCGAGACATTCTAGGGGTGGCGACGGCGGCGGCCGCTGCTGGAAAAAGCGGGAGCCCGGGCGGGCGTCGAGCGTGGGGTGGGTGGGAAAATGGCGGTCGTGTTATCCTGGCTGTGGAACGAGCGCTTCTGGTTTCCGGTCAACGTGACTTGGGCCGATTTGGAGCGACAGACCCCCGATGGATACCGCATCGGTCACCTTCTGGCAGCGTTCCCGCTAGCCGCCGGTCTCTTGGTCTTAAGGCACTTCTTCGAGAGGTAACGATACGCGGGGAGGTGGCCGGCGGCTCCTCAGAGAACGCAGGGCCGGGTGTGAAATGGGAGGCTGGGGCGGCCGTGGCTGACGGACTCCGCCTCACGCGGGGGGTGATGGTTTGGGTCGGGGGGCCCACGCTTCCAGGTTCCGGTCGAGGAGGAGGTGGTGGTGGTGGGGGCGGCTGACTCTTGACTTCCTCCTCTGGAGTTGTCAGCGGTTCGGGGCGAGGCTGGTTTTTTTTCCCCATTCCTTCCTTCCTTCCTTCCCGGGGCCGCGGAGCGGCCGTCCCTCCTCTTGGCCTGTCAGTGAATTCTCTCGGGTCGGCCGTGGTTGCAAGCCTGTGCGGCTCGACGTTGTTGAGTCTGCGGTAGCAAAGCACCCGGGCGAGTCTTCCGAATGACAAGCTTCCCTTAACCTTTCGGTGAAATGTCGTAAACCGTGGACGTCGGAAACGTGCTACCGGATTCTCTTCTGACAGTGTCGGTCGAGTGCTCGGCCCGCTCTGCCAACACAAACCTGGCTTCGTTTATTAACTTTCGATATCCCAAAGGAAAGCGGGGACGGGTATTCGTATCTAGCTCACATCTTTTATCTTACACTGAGGCCAATCCTGGAGGGTAAAGATGGGCTGAGAGAAAAGGGCTTGGAGATGACCTTAGACCTTCATGAGGGAGTGGGAATTTGAACTCGAGTGGCTCTCGGTCGTACTTTGCAACTGAATCTGCCTGTAGACTTCTTGTTTGTCTCAACATTCATTATTGATGAAGGTGAAGTCAAGTTTTAAAAAAATAGTTTTAGATACTTTGCAGACCAGAGGATGGTGCCCTTAGTGTTTTTTTTCCCTTTCTTTGTTCATTGAGGTTATCAGTGTGTAAGATTAGTTATCTGCTGAAAAATCAGATTGGAAAGGGAATGATTAAACAGGATAAAGAAAACACGAATGTAAAGATGGGAGGAGGGGAGAGAGAGCTCTCTAATTTATGACAAGTTTAATTAAAATTCTGCAGGCCATAGATATATATCCATGAGAGCATTGATGCACTGTTTTTGGTTAAGCATTCTTGTCATTAATTTCTCAAGGGAAGGCAATGCATGTTGATCTTAAGATATGGTACCTGCTGTTCTGGGTCAAGACAGTCATGGGCCTTGATGGCCCATTTTGTGTCTGCTAGGAAGGAATACACAGTTCACAATTGGACTCCTATGCTTTTCCTCTTCTCAGTCTGAATGTTTGGTTTATGACATCTGAGACACTGTAGTACCTTTTTTATTTTCTTTGCTGTGTTAACTTTCCTGACGTAGGAATGTCTGTGTTGAAAATGCCCTGTTCCCGAAATACGCCTGGAATAAAATGTGTTCATAATGATTTGAAATAGTGATTTACATGAGAACATTTATTGGCAAAGTGATCTGATATAATGATTAATAAATAACAGCTATAAGTGGACTGTTAACTGTAGTTTAAACTGAATTGGCAATCCCTTTATTTTCTAGTCTGGGACTGAACATGCGTTTTTCTCATATAAAATATGTGTGTTTTATGTTATTAGTGTAAATCAAGCTGTACTTTTAGAAAAAGAGCAATAAATATACAGGCAGTTCTTCACTTACAACAATTTGTTTAGTGACCCTTCGAAGTTACAATGGTACTGAGGAAAGGAAAGTCAATGGGGAAGCCAGATTCACTTAACAGCCATGTTACTAACTTAACTACTGCAGTAATTGATTTAACCACTGCATCAAGAAAAGTCCTAAAGTGGGGCAAAACTCATTTTACAAATATTTCATTTAGCAACAGAAATGTTGGGCTTGATTATGGTCATAAGTCAAGGACTACCTGTATTGTAATAACACTTTCATAATATAGCTGTTTCAGCTTTTATAGATAATTATATGTAGAAATTTTAATGTCTGATTTTAATTAATATCAAAAATTTAATATGTATATATAGAAAATTAGCATGCCAGGAGAAAGCTTAAAATTCTATTTTGTAGTTTTCTGTTTGCAAGTATTTTTCCCCACTCATATGAACAACTTATGGCATGAATGACAACTCCCAGCAATCCTAGCCACATCATGGCAAATAATAAAGACTCCTGGGAGTCGTAGTTTAGCAACATGCAAAGGGCTATAGAGATTTCTCTCTGATGCACACACTCTGAGGAATACTGAAAATTTTGAAGCCAATTTTCTTTTGAAAAGTACACTTATTACTAAAATATTATAGTTATTTGTATCCAGCTGAATTTTTCAAATCTGAACCTCTATCCTGAAATTGATTTCAGTACATTTTAGGAAAGGCTTTTATCAGGTAAAACAGAGATACCTACTTAATTCAACTAATACCTAACAACTTTGCTGAGCTGTATTGTTTCCTTCCATTGTTTTCAGTCATCAAACTGAAATCTTGAGAAAGCAACTTCAGTACTTTGGTTGGAATAGAAGGGTGTGGAAACATATAGTGAATGTTGATGGGGTACAGTACATTTAGTATTTTCTTTACCTGTTTTTAGCATATGATTTGAATTTTTTCTCACTATTTCTTATTATACCTTTTCTGCATTTACATAGTGTTGCTTATATGAAAGGGGAATAATATGTTAGTAGTAATGCATGTAGTTATTGATTCTTACTTGAAAATATAAAACCATATTAATTTCCTTTTGGTTCTTCTCCTATACATCTGCATTGTAGTTTTTGTACGGATTCACTGTATTTCGCTATTCTTTTTCACATGCTCTAGAAGTCTGCATGAAATTAGAATGAGCTTGTGGGATTGATAATTTGCAATTAACTGAATTCTGCTACCTTTATTGCTTTTCCTTCCAATCTGTAATTACATTGATTTAACTTTGGCTTTATATGAATGATATCCTTACTTTTGGCTTGTTATGACAAAATAATTGTTTCCCACATGCCTGCTGCATTAAGGCTTACACTGGGAATTTGTTTCACAGTTTTTAGAAAGGCAGTTACATTTTGTGTGTTGGGAAAGTTGTTATGAAACTTCATCTTTTGAGGTTTTCCAATCTGGTAAGTTAACTCAAGAGTGACGAAAGATCTTTCTTCCCCTCTTAGGACAATGCAGATTTGTTATTTTATTATGACACATACTCAATATTTTTGATGTAGGAAAAAAACTTCACGACAGTATTTTCTAAATCTAAAGCTTCAGGAAGATCCCTTAATGCACAAACATAATTATAAATGCTACAAAAGTTGCAATTCTTTTATTCTTTGTGTCCCATGACCACTTCTTGCTTCTTGGAATTATTTTCCCTTAAGTTTCTTTCTTGCTTGGAAAGAATATATCTTATTTACATTTTTAAATGTACAGTAGAACCTCTGGTCAGGACTGTAATTCGTTCCATAACATTGGTCGCAACCTAATTTGGTCATGACCTGAACTTAATTTTGGAAATTTGGCACTTACAAAAAAATGGAGTAGAAGGAGAAATTGGCCGTGAAAAAAAATGTGAATTTTTTGGTCGGAACCCGATTTAGTCGTGGTCAAGCGTTCATGACCAGAAATTCTACTGTATGTACCGTGTTTCTCCAACAATACGGCCTCCACCAATAGGAAGACCCAGCATGTTTTCTAGGCATGAAATGAAATTAAGCCCCTCCCCCCAAATTTAGGCCTAGTTTAAAACATGCTGGGGGAGGGAGGCCGGGGGTTAAAACATGCTGGGGGGGAGGGCAGGGGTTAAAACATGCTGGGGGGAGGGCGGGGGGGGGGGAACTTGCCTTTAACAGTGCCGTGCGCGGCACTGCCACTGTTCTTGCACTAGCAGGAAGTGTAGAAGTGTTTCTGCTGCTTCTCAGGCGGGGGAGCTGCCTCCATGGCTTCCACAGTTCCTGCCGGAACGAGAACAGCAGCAGCGCTGGTGGGAACGTGGAAGCGTTTCTGCTGCTGCTTCCCGAGTAGCGGCAGAAACACTTCCACATTTCCGCCGGCACTGCTGCTGTTCTCGTGCCGGCGGAAATGTCAAAGCGTTTCTGCTGCTGCTCCGGTGTGTGCGGAAGCTCCGCACACACCCGAGCAATGGTAGAAACGCTTCCACGCAACAGTGCCGGCGGGAACACCGCTGCTGCCCACCCGCCGATGGGGGTGGAGAGAAATTAATTCATCCCCAAAAAGACGGCCCAGCCATTTTTTCGGGGCTCAAAAAAAAATAAGGCCCTGCCTTATTTTGTGAGAAACACGGTATTGGAATTTTTTTTTCAAGTTTAACAATTAGTCTTTTATCCTGCCTTTTTATATTTAATTCAAGTGGCAGGTATGTAATACTTCTGCCTCCTATTTTACTGACAACAACTTTGTGGGCTGGGCTGGCCTGATCTGGGCTGGGCTGGGGGGAGAGGGAGGATGGGGGAGAGGAGAGAGAGAGAGGGAGAGAATATTATATCTTTAAAAAAATTGGTTTGATGGGAAGTGTTAAGTTTTTTTTTTCTATTTCCATTTTGTTTAAATGGAAGAAAAAAATGGCAAATATTTTATATACTATCGTATTCCTCATTAAATTAGATCTTGTCCACTAAGGAAGAATGCAAAACATTAATTGTTCTTAACTTATTATGGGAGAACAGGGATTGCCCAACACTACTGTTAGGATATGTGCAGAGTAACCTTTGTATAAAAAAAATATGCACACAGAAACGGTTTATGAGAACTATTATGAATAAATATACAGCCACACAGAGTTGAACAAGTTATGTTAATGTTTACTTGAAGAAATAGCACATTCCAATAAACAGTCCATGTCATACATGTTTTGTATCAGTTCAGAAATATCCAGTTATAAAGTCTTCTTACTGGTTTCAAGTCTTTTACAGCAGACAAATATCAAACCATAATACAACAGATAATCTTCGATATCAACAGAATATCAAAATAAACATGGTTAGTATCGGTCGGTAATCAGTCAGTATCAGTATTAAGAGAGATTATCAGTGAAAAAGAGAGAATTATACCATGATCTATAGCTCCCTCTTATGGCAACTTGTAGCATAATTAACCAAGCAGAACACAACATAAGACATTACAGTATTTTTTCTTAAAGCTACAAACATATATATTTGTAGTTTATATATTGTCAACCCAACTACGTTATTTACATATACATAACAACTACATCTGCATGTTGACCTTAGCTTCCTTAGGAAATTAGGAAATCTCCATTTCTGCAGATAAGTTAATACAGATGGGTATTTTCATAAGCAACTGCTGATCATGATTTACTATTGGTACCATAGGGTATTATTGCTATTATAGTATGGGCTTTTTAAAATTTTTCAGTTAGGTTATTCAATTATTGATCAGCCTTCAGTTCAGACTACATTGTTTACATTTAATTTTTTAAAAATCAATTTTGGTAACAGAGTTGTCAAAATCTGCAATATCTTGCCCGATTCAGTTGTCTCAGCTACTGACTTTTACAGTTTTAATTCTCTTAACTTTTGTGGACCACACATTTAATTTAAAAATGTAAAGAGGTTCCTAAGAGGGTGTGCATAAGTGCACTAATGTGCCTATCATCCCTATCATCCCTATCACATTGTATTTTCTTTTCATTTTGCTTGTTTGAATTTGTAGGTTTTGTTTGATTAATAATAAAGATCAAAACACACACACACACATATTAACTTAATGCACCCATTACAGGTAGACCTTGACTGACAATGGTTTATTTAATGACCAAAATTACAACAGCTTTGAAAAAGTGACTTATGACTATTTTTTACACTTACAGTTATTGTGCCATCCCATGGTCACGTGATCAAAATTCAGATACTTTGCAGCTGACTCATGATAATTGCAGTGTCCCAGGGTCATGTGATCGCCTTTTGCAACATTTGGGCAAGCAAAGTCAATGGGGAAGGCAGATTTACTTAGCAACTGTGTTACTAACTGAATAGCTGCAATGATTCATTTAATAGTTGTGACAAGGGTTGTAAAATCGGGAAAACTCACTTAACAAATGTCTCACTTAGCAACAGAAATTTAGGACTCAACTATGGTCGTAAATCGAGGATTACCTGAAGTAGATTTTTAAAAATCCCAAACTGCAAGACATGATAAGGTTTATACCTGGTGCCAAAAAGAAAACAAAGCAAATGCCATGAAAACCTCTTCAAGGAAAAAAAATTCTGAAGACAGGTCCTGATTCCTGTCTCTCTCTCTCTCTCTTTTTCTCTCTTTTATTCCCTCCTCCCACACATTCAGACAAAGGGAAAGATGCCCTTGAGAGAATCCCTGCCTTGGAAATTGCACTGAATATTCATTTAGTCTTTGATAACATACTGTCTCAGAATAAGATCCATTTGAAGCAATTCTTCAGTGGAATCTCATTTGTAGAACATGTTCTTAGGCCTTTACATATCAGAACCAACATTTTAAACTCTACTGATTCGTAGGTATACACATACAATAAATGAATAAATCTCAGAAGGGTACTGCAAACTGTTTGGAACCCCATGATAATAGCTGCTTTAAATATCATGACATATTCAGTGCAATTCCCAGTTGCTAGATAATTGCCAAAGACAGATAACCTTATAAACAAACCTGCTGCAGTGGTCTCTGTGACATATTTCTGATCAGTGCTGGGATCCAAATTGTTTTACCACCGGTTTGGTGGGCGTGGCTTGGTGGACTTATTTTGCACAGGCACGTGCACTTTGCGCATGGATAGGGCAAATGCGCGCTTAGCGCACACAGGCTTTTCTATTGACCTTTTCCTGCACTCCTACACTCTTCCTGTGTGATGCAGCTGAGCTTCATAAGCAGTAAATAAAGGTCAGTGTAGAGCCGGGCAGGCGGGCCCAGCAACTGATCGTTAGAGTTTATTACTATACAGTGATTATCACTATAGACCAGTGGTTCCCAAACTTTTTCAGTCCACCTCCCCCTTGGTGCTACAAACTCATCCTCGGTGCCCCACACTCGGATGGGATTCAAATTTCTGTGGGCGTGGCCTAATTTGAGGGTGTGGCTTGTTGGTCATGTGACTGGCTTGTTGGCAGGGCCTGGCTTGCTGGTCATGTGACTGGGTAGGTGTGGTTTGGTGATCATGTGACTGGGTGGGATTGGCCAGGTGACTGGCAAACAAGTGGTCCTCACTTAATGGCTGGTTGTTTAGCAAGTGTTCCAATTTATGACTTGCCTCCCCAGAGATACTTGACCTGTTTTTGGAGTTTTGACAGCCATGCACACACATACACATACACTCCCTTCTAACCCTAGTAGTGAATAAAATCTAATCAGAGATGCTTTGCCGATTCTTGTTAATTTGTTTTATTTGTGTCATGCGTATGAGCAGAAATAATTAGAACAGACTTGAAATACTGAAACACGTAACTGGCTTTATTGAAGATACTGCAGTACCGGCACCCTTTAACCCATACCAAAGATAGTATGAGACAAAGGAGAACCCCGATTACCAGACAGACCATATATTTATACCCAAATATAATGATATAAACAATTACAGATCACATGTTGTTTTTCAGTTACAAAGATACATAGATTCTCATAGGAAAGTTATGGATATTTCTACTGACCTCTTCTTACTTGACATTTGGATTGGTACCAACATCCTTTTCCTGGATTTATCTCCAGATATCCGGTTATGCAATTATCAGAGGATTATATTTTTGATTAATATGACTATATAATGTCAAGTTGTTCTGTACACATTCTAGAACCTCATCCAAGGACACTTTCGCAATACCACATGTTTATTGTACAAAAACATATTTCTCAACTTTTCTGTTCTTTTAAAAAGGTCAGTCTACGAACACAAAATGGCTACAGTCTGGTTCTGTAGTTTCTCAAGTATAACATCCAAATTTACTTATAACAACTCCTCCCTTTCTTTTTATTACCAATTTATACTTGAGAATGATCATCAAACTCTCTCAACATAAGCCGAACTTCCTGTTGACTATATATCTTGCATTTTTCCTCAGGTTTCTTAATCTTACAAGAGCAGAAACACAACTTACATATCATTACAGTCTGTAAAAGAAGTATCACTAAACACTAACGTTGTCCTCTATATTTCTTCACATGTTCACCCCTAGTATGGGCAGTTACCATAACAGTCATTAAACGACCAACTGCACACTCATTGTATTAATTGGTATCAATGCATATACATATGCTCTACAAAACATTAACCAACCTCTAGGTAAATACAACACATGTGTCATTCCACCTATGTCTTCAACCTCCATTCAATAAAAAAAAAACTTCTTCAGTAGGTAAATAAGTATAAATTGTTTTGTCATCTGCATGTTTATACTTAATACAATCATAAGCTGAAAACTTGTCAGCTTTCCTGATTAGTCCATTTGTTGGCCTCACAGGAAATCCAAACAAGGCATCACCTTTTACAAAATATCATCAGGATAAACTCTACCATAAAAATTCTTCTGACACTGGAACTTTTATAAAACAAATAGACATGATGTCTGTAATTGTAGTTATTCCTTTCACACAAAAAGAAAAGCTATTCAAAACTACTCTCATTAATTCCAGAACAACATTTTCACTTTTCACATGAGGCTCTGTACCTTTCAATATCTAACACTTCTCTGTAGAATTCTTGGTACCTCTAAACATCTAACTGTACATCTACCTTTCTAGGTAAATGAACATTTTGCACTAACTAACTGTCACACAAAAACATCAACCTCATTAGAGTATTTCCTAATTCAATGAATGGCATAAATAACATCTCTTCCAGAGCTCTAGGTCTCATATAGGAAGGAGAATAATTGCCATACAGGTCAAAACAACGATCATATAGTTGTTTCATCCTCTTAGACAAGTCCTCATGTCATATGTCATATGTGCGGTTACATGCTTGATATTTCTCAAATATGAACCATCATCTAAGGTGGATCTTATACAGTTTCCAACCTCAGCCATAGATTTCATCAATGTCAGTGATATCTGCCCTTCATTTTCTGTTCTATCGGGTTCAGTTTGGAAACATAACCATTGCCATGTTAATGAATAACCAGGCAATATCCCAGAAGCCTCCATACCTACCCCACATAAGGCAATAATCACTATCCACATCATATTCACAAATGGACTAGGCCCCCACCCACCTTAACATATGTAGTTTTACACTTCAAAACTTACAACCGGTCTCTGGGGACTTACATCCACTTCTTTATCTTCTTCCGCACACAGAGGATATAATACCTGTGTACAACAGTCTATTATTTCATGTCTTAAAATGCTAAACAATACAAAGAAAAATGTATTGCATGCAACCAAATAATCAACAATACATCTCAAAGTTCCACAAACCTAAGCTAAACTAGACATGTAATTATCTATTCCCACTATCTAAAAGAAATAGAAAATAAAAAGTCCAGTCTTTCCGAAGCTTGCTTCCACTGGAAACAGGAACCGAATCCACAAATCCCTGTAGACACGAATGATGTGTCCAGCCTCACTCACATGTCCAAACAGCAGACTCAGTAGTCAACAGTACTTTTAACGATCCTTCCCAGATAGGCCTCAGCTTTCCAAAAGCTCTCCACTGTTTTATCAGGACCCAGTCTCCACTCTTAAAATCATACACTTGGAAATCAAACGGTGGTGTTTGCGCCAAAAGTCCTCTAGACCTTAAAAGAGAAAAACACTGGGACAGTCCCTGTATATATTTTCTAAACAAAATAAAATATCTTCAAATACAACTCTAAACATACCCACACTTCCAGTATAAGGTATGCCAAACATCATTTCATACATTGAAATTATCAACATCTTTTTTTTTCTCAAACTAGTACACACTCACAATAGAGCTAGAGGTAAACATTTCATCCAGGGTAATTAAACTGCTAACATTAATTTCCTTAATGTATTGTTTTATAGTTCTCATTCTTCACCCCACCTGAGGCAAAAATCCAACAGGTCTATTTCCAGTCTATTTCCAATTCTTTCCTATACCTCTTTTACCACATGAAAAGTAAAATGTGTACCTCTAACATTATAAATGTACTATCAATGCATATTTATATCTACATCTGTTCCAATATTAACTTCACAGTCATTTGTGCATTCACTCTCGCACACAGAACAGCTTCCACCTATCCTGTTAAATGATCAACTATTACTAATAAGTATTTCAATGTACCTACAGCTGGCATTTCAGTATAATCGACTTGTATCCTCTGAAATGGCCAGACAGCTAAATCTCTTCCTCCTAGTAATGTTTTTCTCATCTTTTTCTTATTTATTCGTATATAATGTATACATTTTCTACATATTTGCATAGCTATTGTAAACATTCCTCTGCAAATATACTTCCGTTGCACAAAATCCACAAGTGCCTGTGTTCCCCAATGAGTACCTTCATGTACTTTCTCTATTATGTTTCTCATAATAGGTTTATTAACTATTTGTAAACCATCATTTGTTACCCATTTTCCATCACATGTAACACCTTCCAATTGCATTTGCTTTTCTTCTTCATCAGTGAACTCTGGTTTTCCATCCCATTCCAAAACAGGAATTAAAACCATTAGCTTCACCACTCTTCCTTTACGGGCAGCCTCTGTGGCCGCCTAATCTGCTAATTTATTTCCTAAAATCTCTTTAGGATTTCCCTTCTTATGAGCTTCAACATGTATTACAACTAAACGTTCCGGAACTGCAGCTGCTTTTAATACAGCTTTGATAAGATCTACTTGTTTTACTTCTTTTCCTTTACTTGTAATCAGTCCTCTTTCTACCCAAATTTTTCCAAAAGTTTGTAAAATACCGTAGGCATATCTAGAATCAGTATAGATATTACCCACTTCATTCTCTAAAAGTTTCAAGGCTTGCAATAAAGCAAAAACTTCACATACTTGTGCAGAGCATCCATACTTGTGCCCATTTCCAGTACTTCAGACGTATCTCCATTCACAATTGCATATCCATTCATTCGTTTACCATTTTCTACTCTAGAAGATCCATCTATAAACAAATTAATACCTCCCTCTATTGGGCTATCCTCCAAATCTTCTCTTATTTTCGTCTGTAAATCTATAGCCTCAATACAATCATGCTCTAAATTATCCCATTCTTGTTTCTCTCCCGAAAGGAATTCAGTTGATTTCAATTCCTGTCCAGTGAGAGGAGCAAATCCTCCTGAGATAATAAAATAGCTTCATATTTCAATAACCTAGCATGTGTAAGCCATTTATGTGCTTTCTGCATTAAAATAGTTGTCACCTGATGTGGACTGCTTACCACTAAAGCACTTCCAAAAGTTAACTTCCTACTTTCGTCTACCAATATAGCTGTAGCCGCCACTGCCTGTATACATAAAGGCCAACCACGTACTACTGGATCCATCAATTTGGATAAACATGCTACAGGCTTTTTCTTTCCAGCCCATATTTGAGCCAAAACTCTCTTAGCTATTCCATATTCAACTGCGACAAACAAATGAAAAGGTTTCTTTAAATCAGGCAAACTTAGTACCGGAGCTTGTATTAAATCATGCTTAAGCTTCTCAATATTATGTATCTCTTTATTATTCCATACAACCTCCCAGGGTTCATCATCTAACAATTTCTCATATAGAAATTTAACCTTAGTTGTATAATCATCTATCCATAGACGACAATATCCTAACAATCCCAAAAACTTCCGAACTTCCCTCTTATTCTTCAGTACAGGCTGTCTAACTATCCCTTCAATCCTTTCTGGATTTATTCTCTTACTTCCATGACTAATTAAATGTCCGAAATACTTAACCTCAGACTCAACATATTGTAATTTCTTCTTTGACACTCTCAAGCCCTGTTGCCCTAGAAAATTTAACAAAACATTAGTGCCTTTTTCTACCTCTCGTTTCTTCTCTCCTGAAACCAACAAATCATCCACATATTGCAATACTGTTATCCCCACAGGCTAAACCCTTCAAGGACCTGCTCTAATGCCTGTCCAAACAAAGTAAGATTTTCTGAAAAATCCTGTGGTAACACACACCATCGATATGGTTGAGTTCGATATGTATCTGGATCTGTCCATTCAAAAGCAAAAATATCCCTCGAGTTTTCAGTCAAAGGACACGTCCAAAAAGCATCCTTCAAATCTATTATACTAAAATAGTTATGCTCATGTGGAATCCTCCCCAATAATGTATAGGGATCTGGCATAATAATATGTCATTCTACTACCAACCTATTTATGAGCCTCAGATCTGCTAGACGAAAGGACCCATCAGGTTTCTTTACAGGTCAGATAGGTGTATTATATGGTGACATTGCAGGTTCAATTAGTCCATCCCTTAAAAGAGATTCTATCACTGGCTTTAGACCACGTCTCCCTTCTGGAGAAATATTATATTGCTTCCGCCTCACTGGCTCAGCATCCTCTTTTAAAATCACTTCAACAGGGATTTCCAAAACACCTCTGTTTCCTTTTGCTTCCCACACAATAGGATCTATATATTTCTCCTGTTCACTATCTAATAGCTGAATTGTGCATTTATCTGCAGAAAAGATAAGCTCACATCCCAATAAAGACAAAGCATCTCGTCCTAAAAGGTTCATACCTGCTTCAGGTATGTACAAGACATTTAATGTTATCTCTGAGTATTCCCCCTTCAGAGATACATTTTCAACAACAGCAACTTCAAAGGGTTCCCCTTTAACCCTAGAGACTATCATCATTTTTCCCTCCTGAGTAAGACCCTCAGGTAACTCACACAAAGACGTTCTAGCCGCCCCTGTGTCTATCAGAAAAATGCAATTTATTTCCTTAGGTCCCACCTTCAATTTTACTAAAGGCTCCCGGTGGGACTCCAACGTCAGGAGCCCTTGACCCCCCTAATCCTCTGTCTCTGTTCTCATCGTTGCAATCTTTGCTTGTCCGGGCAATTTCTTGCAAAGTGCCCCTCGTTTCCACAAGCAAAACAATGTCTACTACCTTTTAATTCTCTATTCCTATTCAAGGAAAAAAAAAATCCCCTCCGTCCTCTCCCAGGACGCTTCCATCCACCTCTAGTAGATGGACCTCCAGCTCTTCTAGTAGCTGCAACCAGTCCAACTGGCTTATCTACCTTTTCGGTTGTAGCAGCTTTCAACGCTGGAAACATAATTTGGGATTTCCGACGAGACCTTGCAAGATCGCGACCAATAAACACCTTGGTGGCCTCTTGCAACAAAGTAGCTATGTCCGATTCAGCTCATCTCTCTATCTTCTGCAATTTCCTCTGCACATCACCCCAGGCTTTAGTAACAAACTGCAATTTCATTAAAGCCTGATATTCTGGTGTTTCAGGGGCAAGACCAGAATACTTATTTAAACTATCCTTGATTTTATTCAAGAATTCAGCCGGAGACCCATCTTTTAACTGACCTACCTCAAATGCTCTAGCTAGAGTTCTACCCTGAGGTACAGCAGTTTTCACACCCTGCACAATAAGTTTCTTCATATCCATCATCTGTACTCTATCCTCTGGAACCTGACTATCCCAATCAGGATCTGCCAAAGGAAACATATCTTCACCATCTATTGCATTTACTACACCTTCCTGTGTCTTATTCCAGTATGCTATTCCAGCTCGTCTAATCTGCCCTCGCTCCTCAGGAGAAAAAAAAAAATATCCCAAGATATGCTGTAATTCCACATAAGCATAAATATTAGGACCCAAGAATAAATCCAAACTCTGTTATAATGATATTGGATTGCCATTGAATAGATGGCATATAGAATAGAAGGTCCAGCAACTGCTAATGAATCCAACTCCTGTTTTAACTCTCTATACTGAGAAACTGCGAAGGAACTTCCCCCCCCCCCTTTTCTCTCACATCTTGCACAGAGTTAGGTACATTATAAGGAGGAGGACGTACAGGACCAGCATAATCCAAAGGATTCCACTTATCACTTTCCTTTGTATACAAAAGTCTCTTAGAATTTTTCCCAAGAGGAGGAAATGGATCGGTATATTGTACATAATACCAAGGCACAACATAAGACAATTGAGAAACCTACCTCTTTTTAGTCAAGACATCCTTTAAAGCATTAATCCAATATACATTAGACTCCCCAAACCGTGACTATAATTCGGAGGTTGCAAGATATGATCCGGCCAGCGAGCTGTATACAGCCCAATTAACCGTATCTTATCCAAAAGTTTAGTATACTGAACTAACCATGCCTCATTCCACTGATTTATTAACTCCCCAAGAGGAGATGACATAGGAATGGAAGGAACTTCACTAACAACAGCTGGTTTCTTTAACCAGGAAAATAAATTCCCCATTTCCACCCCCCTATTCACAGGAAATGAGACAGAGAAAGGGGGAATAAACAATGTAACAGCACAGACAGACCCCTCTGCACAAACACACACTCTAGACACGAAGTAAAAAAGCATACAAGCCGAACAAGCCTTCATTTAGAGAAGAAAAAAAAAAAAATGAAACGCTTCAAAAGAGAGGAACAAAAATATTAGACTGTTAAAAAAAATGTTGCAACATAAGCCTCTAAAATATATATATAGATATATATATATAAAAAAAACTCAGATAGAGCCCACCTGATTCCTCGGTGCACCACAACTCACCCATGGCCACTGGAAGCCAGCACGGTCCCAGCAATCAGTCAACCAAACGCAGGTCACCAGGAGCAAGGCCCCTGGACGGAGACTCATTCAAAGCACAAAACCCCGCAGAACAGCAGCAGGGGGCCCCGTTTTGCAGCCCAGAAGAACCACCTCCAGAGCCCTTGTCCTGTCTCCTGCCTGGCTCGCCAAAACTTGTCATGCGTATGAGCAGAAATAATTAGAACAGACTTGAAATACTGAAACACGTAACTGGCTTTATTGAAGATACTGCAGTACCGGCACCCTTTAACCCATACCAAAGATAGTATGAGACAAAGGAGAACCCCGATTACCAGACAGACCATATATTTATACCCAAATATAATGATATAAACAATTACAGATCACATGTTGTTTTTCAGTTACAAAGATACATAGATTCTCATAGGAAAGTTATGGATATTTCTACTGACCTCTTCTTACTTGACATTTGGATTGGTACCAACATCCTTTTCCTGGATTTATCTCCAGATATCCGGTTATGCAATTATCAGAGGATTATATTTTTGATTAATATGACTATATAATGTCAAGTTGTTCTGTACACATTCTAGAACCTCATCCAAGGACACTTTCGCAATACCACATGTTTATTGTATAAAAACATATTTCTCAACTTTTCTGTTCTTTTAAAAAGGTCAGTCTACGAACACAAAATGGCTACAGTCTGGTTCTGTAGTTTCTCAAGTATAACATCCAAATTTACTTATAACAATTTGTATATCTTTATTTTATGTTGCTGAATTGCATTGACATGTGTCCCTTCTTGTCACAACCCAACTTTTGTGATTCTTTGCAGCAAAAATTACCAACCTCTGGCTTTGCTCTACTTTTCAAACATGCCGCCACTGCGGTGTTCTAGGTGTCGGCCCCGCAGGTCCACCCCATTGAGCCCACTGCACTCACCCCATTGAGCCCACTGCACTTGACCTGCCCAAGCAAGTCAAGTCAATGGGGTGAGCCTGAGAGAGGGAAAGAGAGAGAGAGAGAAAAGAGAGAAAGAGAGAAGGAAGAAAAGAAAGAAAAGAGGACAAAGAAATGGGAGAAATGGAAGGAAGGGACAGAAAGAAAAGGAAATCAAGAAGGAGGGAGGGAGGAGAAAAATAATGAGATATCTATTCTAGTGCAATCACCCGCTCCAGCAGTGTTAGAAGGGTGTGTGTGTGTGTGTGTGTGTCTGTGTGTGTTCTCGTAATTTACCGGTACATTTTGGTTTTGCCTTCTTCACAATTGGCACTGTAATACATTGGGGAAAAGTAAATTTTAGGGTGGAGATCTGGTCCAATGGATCCTATTTAAAGCCTCAACAAAATGTGAGAGCTTCCTGATAGTCTTGACCATGTTTTATCCACAAAACCTTTAATAGAAGCCAAAGATGTTTCAGTGTGCTGGCAGAGATGTTTCCATGTGGAAAAGGGCCTCAGTCTAAACTAGGCCTCATTTCAATCTGATGCATCAGATCTCTCTCTCTCCCCCTCCCTCCCTCCCAGACTGGCTTTGCTCTACTTTCTGGATGTGCCTGTGGGGCTGATGCTTCAAACATGGATGGATGGATGGATGGATAGAGAGAGAGACAGAGAAACAGTAGATAGGTAGGTAGGTAGATTGGTAGATAGATAGGTAGGTAAGCAGGCAGACCATTTGGATGAATGTATGGATAGGTAGGTAGTTTGGTAGTTTGGTAGGTAGGTAGGTAGGTAGGTAGATTTATATAGGTAGGTAGGTACCGTGTTTCTCATATAATAAGGCTGGGTCTTATTTTTTTTTGAGCCCTGAAAAAACGGCTAGGACGTCTTTTTGGGGGTGAATTAATTTCTTCCCTCCCCTGTGCACCTCGCCTAGGGCGCCCCATGGGCAACCACACCTCACCACCAGCCTCTCCTAACGGCCGATCATGGCGTAGCACGGAGGGCTCCCTACCCCTGCCAAGCGCCTTTGCTGCAGACCTGGGTCAGCGGGCGGGCGACGGTGGCGGCTTGGATATCCACCGGCAGCGTTTCAGCCGCTTCTCAGGCCTCTGTAGCTTCCATGGTTCCTGCCAGTGCTGGCGCCTTTCTCACCAGCACTGTCTCCAAAAACAGCGTCTGAGTCGCTCCCGCTTTTCCCCCATCCCCGTAACAACAGGAAAAAAAAACATTTTGAGGTACCTGGGAGTGCCGTGCGCTGCGTTTTGGTTTAATCCCAAGCGGCTGGTTGGGCATGAGAAGAGCCAAGCGAGCGTCTCTGCTGCTCCTACCCTTGGTGCTCCAGCCTCGGGCTCTGCAAGTTTCCAAAAGTCCCGGTGCGCAGCTTGTTCCTGCATTCCAAGTGCGCCCAGGATGAGCTGCAGCTGTCCCTCTCTTGCCAGCGCCATCTCCAAAAACAGCCGCAGCAGCGGCGGGAACCATAGAAGTTACGGAGGTGCCCCCCCCCCCCCCCCCCGAAGCGGCTGAAACGCTTCCACAGTATTGGACAAACAAATGTTGGTTTTTTTGTAGCTTGTGAGGCATAAAAAGCCCTCATTTAAAAAGAAAAAAAAAAGGGTTGTACATACAGTGCATATGACACTTAATTTTCTGGGGTACTTAGGCCATTTCACAAGATCCAACATGAATGAAACTGGCCATCTAATCTCTCCCAGTGGTCAATAGTTATACTGCTGTAATACAAAATACAAATCTATTTTATTTCCCAGATACTTCTATGAACAATTCTTACTTTTGGGTCTGGAAGAAATATGCACTATTTTGTATTTTAAAAAAATCTTTAAAACATGTAACTTTGCTGAAGAAATTTGCTTAACCTTAAAAATAATGTGTGGTCATATCACTAAATCTGATGTGAATATAAGCAATAGCTGAAGTTACAGATTTTTTATAAAGCATTTCTCTCGTTGACAATATACAGTATTATTACTTTAAAGCATATACGTGCTTTTAATAAGAGATCCTAGTAGGAGATTCCATTTATTAGCAGTACATACATTGACTATATTTTGGCTGTGGAAAATAAATACACACATGTACAGATATCTAGAATTGAGCCATGGCAAGTAGACTTCTTTTTTTGTTGGTTCAAAAGGTTTCATTGCTTATTTAAGTAGCTTCTTCAGTTTTAGAGAAGCAACAAAACCTCTTAACACCAACCATCAGAGGTGGTATTCAGCAGGTTCTGACCAGTTCTGGAGAACCGGTAGCGGTAGTAGTTCAGAGAACCGACAAATACCATCTCTGACTGGAGAGTTTACAGTATCCTTCCCCTGCCACGCCCACCAAGCCACGCCCACAGAACTGGTAGTAAAAATATTTGAATTCCATCACTGCCAACCATGCAGTTGCCATGACTTAACTTCCAGACAA
This sequence comes from Bungarus multicinctus, assembly GCA_023653725.1. Lineage (NCBI taxonomy): Eukaryota > Metazoa > Chordata > Lepidosauria > Squamata > Elapidae > Bungarus > Bungarus multicinctus. The sequence goes on from CM042834.1 coordinate 139,466,332, forward strand.
CTCTACCAGGATGACTGAGAAACTTCATTAATACACATACAGATACTTCATTAGCAGTGACAGCTTGAAACACCTTTTGTAGTAGCCATGGGAGCCTTATAAAACATGCTACAGTCCATTCTTTTATAGGTCAATACAGAAAAAATCAAAAGACAAGTCTAAACCTGTTGATAGAACTTTGTATGATTAGTGGTAAATGGGTAAAGATTTCTGATTCCTTGGTAAACAATACAAAGTGGCTTTACAGATAGGATAAAAACTAACGCAGGACAACAAGCTCAGTTGTGATACTAAAAATGAATATTTTCTTATATTTTTTCACTCTGATTAAACTATACTTGGATGCTGGTCTGTATTTCATGAAGATTGTCTCAGTAACTTTTTTTTTACGATCTTGTAAGGTTATGATTATGTTGTGAATGGTAATATCAAACCATCTTGTTTCCTGACAGTCTTCTTCCTAAATATTTTACTTTTTTCTAACCAGGCTTAAGACTCTTGTGATTCTTGCTTTTATATTATATATCCCAAACATATAAACTTTGTTGTTGTATTTCTCCTTCACACAATAGAAAGGATTTTTTTAAAAATTTAACCTTTGTGTTGCAGGGGTGGGTTTCTACTAGTTCTAGTAGAACTAGTTCTGTCCACCTCTGTAGAACTAGTTGCTCCGAAGAGCCTGTTGTGGCCTACCCGGGCTCTTACCTGACCTTTATTTCTTGCTTTTTCAACTGCAGCTGCTTTGCACGACACAGCTGCAGTTGAAAAAGCAGGAAAAAAGGGCTTTCCCAACTGCTGCGCACCTGCACGCAGCACTGCTCAGCTGTCCGGGCAGCTCAGCAGGTTGTAAATTGCACTCGCACGCATACGCGTGTGACACTAATAGACAGAACCGGTAGTTATACCAGTCAGATCCCATCCCTGTTGTGGTGGTGCCCATTTTTTGTCAAATATTCCAACTGTGAGTTATCTTGGTCTTGATGATGTATAGCTATGTTGACCATGTAAATGATTATACTTTAATGTTTTTGATAACACTGTCTTTCATTAAAGACTTCTTTTTCTCCCAAGAAACAAACTTCTCTTTATTTCATGGCTAGAGTCACTATTCCTGTAAATTGTTGAGCCTATGAAGACAAAGTCCATTGTTATTTCTTCACTTATGTGCGTTGGATTGGCCTACCTGTTAACATAGTCTTTTTTATAAAATATTGAGCAATAGGCAAGGTTTTGCACTTTCTTCTTCCTTAAGTCTTTCTTGCCTCCAACCATCACTATGGTATCATTAACAAATCTGAAATTTGTTCTATGAATTTTAACCAACATTCTAACCAAGAGATTACAAATATAATCTCAAATATGTCCGTTCCATCATGCTATGCCCTTTTAGTTTAAGAAATGTTACAGTATATAAAGCATAATATTGTAGTAAGAAATAGTATACCAAAAAATTAAGGCATAATACAAAAATGAACTAAATGGAAGTAATAGGAACAAACTTTGCTATATCTCTCCATATCTTTTTATTCTTGCAAATAATATTTGCTCTCATTACACTGATATACTGCTTCATACAGGGACTTCCAGAGAAGAAATGATAAACTGAAGTTTAAGGACTTAAATTCTTTTGGATTAAACAGCAAACATGTAATTGGAGCTTTGATTTTGGAATGTTATAAGCAGACTACAGATTGAGAAAGATTTGAAATAAGATTTTGGAATTAATTATAAGAAACCTTCCCATGTCAAAGAATTCTCCTTTGAATTATTTTTTAAAATCCATGGTAGGATGAGATTTTTAGACAGGAGAGGGAACCAGAAGGAACTCAGGTTACAACTAAAGGAGAATAACACTTGAATTTGACTTACAAATAAAAAATGGAGCAAAATATCCTAACCTTGAACTTACTGAATGATATTTTAGGGCAATGAACCCAGAAGTTAATCTTAATAGCAACTACTTCTATAGATAGACTATGTTTAAAAGATGTTATAGAAGAGGAACAACTTTTACTGGGCAAGACTGAGACTAATCTGAAAGGATTTAAAAATGACACATTACAAGAATGATATGGAAAAGGATGCTACGTTGGATAGACAAAAGAAACCAATTGATGTCTTAATAATTAAAATAACAAACCAAAAGAGTGATTTGGATAATTTTCCTGTATTGGGATTACTAAAGAAACTTATTAAAAGTTTGAAGAATTTTATGAGAAAGAACAAAACATGAAAAAACCCACGTTCTAGAACACTGTTTGAAAGCTTGAAGGTTCAAATTTTTTAAAAGTAAAAATAAAGAATATAAAGTTGGCTTATTTGATCAAAGTTAAAAATAGACATTTCATTTTTTCTTTCTATTTTTCCTTTTTGTATCTTTTATTTTTTTCTTTTTTAGCTTGTAATTTTATCTTTTAATTGCAAATTTTAGTAATATTACTATGAAACTGATGTACTGCTTCATAGATTAGTGTTTATTTAAGCTTTTCACTGCTCTTTTTTGAGGATTTTATCAACCCACCATATACTTGTTTTAACTCACACACTGTTTAAATAGCCTATTATCCACTGTATTCAGTTTATCAGGGAAGATGGAGAATTAATGTATCAGTCATAGGAATGGCTTGTGAAGGGATAACAACACCAAGAATCCTCCAAAAAGAAAGGAGAAAACCAAGCAATGGAGCAGAGAAGCAGAAGAATGTAACATAAATGTTCAATCCTCTTAGGAGGGTTACTTTGCAGTTACTGAATAAATTCCAGGGCCTCACTGTTGATGTTTTTAGACTCCTGGATGAAGAATAAGAAGCTTCGGTGGTTAAGAAAATCTCTGAAGATTCTGCAAAGGCTCTTGACAAATATTTCTTCCTGTAGATCCATGTGGAAACAAATGACACAGCCTTGAAGACACTGATATATTGGGCAGGAAGATAAAGTAAACACAGGCATAAGGTGTATCTTATTTATTCCTCCCTCCAAATAATAGGATTCAGGAAGAAGAATTGGAAATAAACAACTGACTATGATATGGAGATGATGCCCATATAAATAGTTTAGGTTCTTTGATGAAATGCATTTCTGAAATGTAATCTTTGAAAAATCTTTCAGGACCAGCTCCTTGCCAAAACTATGGTCACAAGCCATGGTCATTCCCATCTTCAAAAAGGGAGACCCCAGCCTAGTTGAAAATTACAGACCAATCTCTTTATGCTGCATCATCTGTAAAGTCATGGAATCATTTATTAACCAATTCATCACCCTCCACTTAGAAACAAACAACTTCTCTAATAAACAATTTGGTTTTAGGAAAAAACTATCATGTAATCTGCAACTCTTACGTTGCAAAAACATGGACTACACAATTCGATCAGGGCAAAGCAATAGACGCAATCTATAAAGACTTCTGTAAAGCCTTTGATTCAGTGGTACACAACAAACTACTCCTAAAACTAAATTCTTACGGTATCTCTGGACACCTGCATAACTGGATAGAAGCATTCCTGTCAAACACACAACAAATGGTCAAAATTGGGAGCATTCTATCAAATTCTGTACCTGTCAACAGTGGTGTCCCCCAAGGCAATGTTCTAGAACCAACTCTTTTCATACTCTACATAAATGACTTCTGTGATCATATCAAGAGCAACTGTGTTCTCTTCGCTGATGTAAAGCTATTCAACACCACAGACAATACTGCTACCCTTCAAAAAGACCTTGACTATGTATCAGAATGGTCAAACAAATGCAACTTCAAATCTCAACAAATAAATGCTCTGTCCTACATATTGGCAAAAAAAAATCAGAAAATAAAATACAGGCTGAATAGTCAAGACCTTGTTGATGATCCAAACTCTGTCAAGGATCTTGGAGTACTCATCTCAAATGATGTAAGTGCTATATAGCCAAAAAGGCGTTAAGAGTTGTTAACCTAATCTTACGTAGCTTTTTCTCTGGTAATATTACACTAATAACTAGAGCATACAAAACATTTGCTAGATCAATACTCGAATACAGCTCATCAGTCTGGAACCCACATTACTTATCTGATATTAACACAGTTGAGAAAGTCCAGAAATATTTTACAAGAAGAGTTCTTCACTCCTCTACTCGTTGCAGAATACCTTATGCCACCAGACTTGGAATTCTAGACCTAGAAAACCTAGAACTACGCCGCCTTCGGTCCAATCTAAGTATAGTATATAAAATCATACATTGCAATGTCCTACCTGTCAATAAATACTTCAGTTTCAACCATAAGAACACAAGAGCACACAATAGATACAAACTCAAGGTTAATCGCACCAAACTTGATTGCAGGAAATACGACTTCAGCAACAGAGTAGTCAATGTCTGGAATACTCTACCTGACTCTGTGGTTTCTTCCCCAAACCCCAAAAACTTTAACCTTAGACTGTCTACTATTGACCTCACCCCTTTCCTAAGAGGTCTGTAGGGGGCGTGCATAAGCGCACCAACGTGCCTACCGTCCCTGTCCTATTGTTTCCTTTATATTTTATTTTTCTTATATGTATCCATGTATTCATAACTATGTTTTACTTATACCTATTATCTTGTAAGCAATTTACAAATGAATGAATGAATGAATGAATGAGGAATTCCAAGCAAGAGAGTCTCAAGAAAACTAGAAAGAATATATTTTGGAAAGTGCCCTGTAAATCATTTTTTTGTGGGGTGGGGATTAAAACAACCTTGTGGAAAAGGGGGGGGGAGTGCTGGAAAACAATACAGTGTCAAGAATTGGAAGAATAGGCAAGATATGGAGGCATTAAAAAACGACCTTGTAAGCAGAAGAAGGAATAGTCCAGTTATATCATCTAAAGATTCCCTTGTTATAGAAATTTACAGGGCATGGAAAATAAACAAGATCTACATGTCTTAATGCAGAGAGACAAACATGTTTTAGCAGATATTATTGAAAAGAAGTTGGATGAATTTCATGAGTGGACTACAAGAACTTAAGAGTATATTTTAATCAAGAAGAATAGACAGGAGAAAAAGGAACCACATCTGTATTAGCTGCAATCAAAACAACTCTCACCAGCTTGCAATCTATATGTTCAAAAATTAAACATCCACAATTAGGTTAAATCCAAAACATAGTAAGGGCAGCAGTAAGAATTACAACCATTCCCACCTTAAAGTAGCAGAAACAAGCAGAAACTAAAAGCAGAAAGCAAGATAACATTGGGTATATCCTAGGGAAAGGCTCTCTGGAATGTATTGGAAACTGCAGCAGGAACTAAATGTACAGCTAGACTTGGGCCTTCTGCAGACTATTATAAGGTCTCCTTTAATCCAGACACAATTTTATATTTTAACTGTGCTATATAGTTTTGGATAAACTGCTTCACTTGGAACTTCTCATTATCAGTGGCATTGTTATAAAGCACATTACTTGGAAAGGCTGTTTATGGATTACTTCCCTCTTGCCTATTAAGGAAAACTCTTGTTTTAGACAGGAATTTTAAAATGGTTGGTTACACTGTATATCATTACAACCATCAAGTAGACAGTGTAACAAATTGAAGGATTATTAATGATTAGGTGTAAACATTTGTAACATTTCAACCAAATAATTTAGGCTTTAGAAAAGTTATGTTTCATTTTTTAAAATCTTTAGAAATAAAACATATTGTGGGTGAGCTCTTAATGTAGCTATCGTTGCGATGTCCAGCATGTAATTGAGAATGTTTAAATGTTCATGTTATCTTCACAATATTGGTAATATTTTGTGTATGATTGTTTCTCTGGAATTGGGTCTCCAGGTTTCTTGCCAAGCCTTCTGCTGTGCATGTTGACATTCAGGACAGTGGACCTCGCAGAGCTCAACCCAATGCAATTTTAGAAAAAGTGTTTACATCCATCACTAAAGTAAGTGAGAAGTTAAATTGTTCTGCAGTATTATTTTGCATTCTACTTTAGTTCCTTGGGTCAATGCTATGCTATAAAATGGTCCAGTATTCTTTTCTTATCGTTGAATTGTTGTAGTATAGAAGAAGTATGTAAGCTTTTAATTATTTAAAATTAATTTAGTTGGTGTAACTTTTATATTTTAATTCATTCCTTTAATTTATTCTTTTGTTTTTGTTATTGTCTATTCCCTGTCCTCCCTTAACCTCAGATTCATATTGTATCTATGTTGTAAGAGACCAGTAAATATTGGCAGAATTTAATAACTAATTATTTTAAACCAAGGATCTCTAGCTGCATTAGAGGAGGAGGGGGAAGACAGTAAGTTTTTTGTGTAGGTGTCTTCCTGCTTATGTGGAACCTGCAAATATAATCAGTGCTTCTTTTGCACATCTACAGACTTTATACTGTTTATGCTATATATCATAGCCAGTGCTGCCCCCTGTATTGGTTTTGCTTAGTAGAGAAATTTTTTACCCAGTACAACAGGAGACTTGAAACCCACCCAAAAAATAAAAACCCCATACCTCTGCCTGAGCTTTACATCCAGATTTTTCTGAGAAAATTGCAAGTACAATATTACTTAGAGAAGTGTCTGTAATTGTGGAGAAAAGACTTCAGTAGTACTGAATACATAGGTAGTCCTCGATTTACAACCATTAGTTTGGTGCCTGTTCAAAGTTAGAACAGCACTGAAAAAACATCAATTTATGACCATTTTTCACACTTACAACCATTGCAGCATCCCCGTGATCATGTGATCAAAATTTGGAAGCTTGGCAACTGACTCATATTTATGACGGTTGCAGTGCTCCAGGTCATGTAATCACTTTTTGTGACCTTCTAACACACAAAGTCAATGGGAAAGCCATATTCACTTTACAATTTGTTACTGACTTAACTATTGTAAAATAAAATAAACAGTTGTTCACTTAACTGTCTCACTTAGCAACAGGAATTTTGGGCTCAATTGTCATGAGTTGAGGACTACCTGTACTTGAACATAGTTGGAATTTTTTCCGGTACATTTGTGCAAGGACTTTGTTTCTCAGACTGAGTATTTCCTGTTTGCCTTTTCTAGCAAAACCTACAGTTCCAGATAATATCCAGCAGGTTGCAGACTGAAGGACAATTGGGCAGAAATGGGAAGAACCTATTTTAAAAATTTGATAAGCAAAAAAAAGGTCTATTTATATCTGTTTGATCGTCTCCTAGTGTCCAGACGCAAGACGGTTAGAAGGTTTGTCAAAACAACTAGATTGGGATGTCCGAAAAATTCAGCGCTGGTTTCGTCACCGGAGGAACCAGGATAAACCAAACACCTTTACAAAGTTCTGTGAGAGCATGTAGGTTTGTGTAGAATTCAAATCATAGTGTTTTAATTCTTTATTTTAGAAGTGAATATCAAACAGAATTTCAGGCTTTAGATTAGTAATGCATAGTATAAAAATAGTATCTTTATAACATTTATATCAGTAGGAATACCTAGAGTGGTAGAGCTCAACAGATCTCTTTCACATTATCCAAACTGTGTATATTTCTTAGTTAATACTATCTCTTCTGAGTTATTCAATAGAATTTACAGTTATAAAAACACCTATCTATTTCTTTGCAGGATTTGTGTCTTTTATCAAGTTGCCTTTTACTGTCTGAGGTTATTTTCCTAAGCATTCACTTGACTTTTTTATAGACTCTTGTCTCTTTTCTTTCCTACTTAAATTTATTTTCTCACTTTTTTAATGCATGGCTTATATCACTATAGTATCTGAGCATTTTGCCTTCCTGCCTGCTACCTCTATGGCTTCTGCCTCTCTTCCTCAATGACTACTTCCCCAAGATATATACCATAGGTGAGTGGGACTCTTATTTGACCTCCATCTTCTGTGCACTATGGAAAGCTGTTTAATAAATAATACAGAGTTTTTCAAAAATTGAAGACATTTTGCATCTAAAATTTTGACTGGGCAAATATTTTCTCTTAGTATGAAGATTTACTTTCTTATAAGATGTTTTTGGCTCTTATTGGATAAATATTTATATGCCATATATTGTTGTTTTTTAATTCCAGGTGGAGGTTTACATTTTATTTATGTACTTTTATATATGGACTCAGATTTCTTTGGTCGGTGAGTATGTTGGACAATCTTCAAGTTATGCTGAATGAAATGATAATAATTTCATTGCAGGAGTTGGTGCTTGGTGCTTTTCTCTAGTGTTTTTTAATTGTCTTAACAGAACTGGAAAAGTAGCTTTCAGTTATGCTTTGTCATAGAAATGCATTTATATTTTTTATTATAGAACCAGAAGGACTTGTTTGATATTTGCAATACATTATTCCCTACAGATCTATAGCACTCAAGCGTATAAATTTCCCAGTGTCTTGTATGAATGTATCTCCATGTAATTCAGTTATTAAAGCATTATACTTATATATTACTTTTTGGTGGCTTAAAGAAAATGCTGAGATTAAGTATAATTTATCATATGAGTATATTAAAATTTGGTGAAAATATCCTATTATGGGAGATGTCATACCTTTAAAAATCTAATGTTTGTTGATAGGGATGTATGGATAATTTTAAGGAAACAAGTAACTGAATATTTAAGTATAAGAAAAAACTTCAATCTGAGTTAAACTAAGTAATCAAAATATCTTTCTGAAGCAACCATTTAGACAAAATTGTTCTGATAAGAGCGCTCGGTATTACTCTGTTTTTCTTTTTATTGTAGTCACCCTGGTTTTGGGATGTACGACAATGCTGGTATAATTATCCTTATCAGGTATCCATTTTCTTTAATATTTGTAGCAATGCTAATGTAATGCTAATGTAATGTTTTTATATTATTTTTATGGTGTTGTAAATTGTTGTACTCACTTGATCTTGAGATGGGTGGCATATAAATTAAATTAATACATAAATGCAGCTATAGGATAATTTGGTTTAGGTGCTATGGAATTTGTGCTGACTATAAATACATTGTTTCCAACCTTTTTTTTCCTAATAAAATTCTGAGCTAGCAACTGTGTCACTGCAGCATTGATAGAGATAGTGAGCTTCATGATTAAAAAGGTTTAACAAACCATATTCATTTGCAAGATCTGTAATTGCTACTACTCCATTAAGTAGGGTATCATAAAGTATTACAGTATACCATGATGCTTGGGCACATTAATTTGGACATATTTGATTTTAAAATACATCTGGCTTATTATATCAATCAATACAGTAAATCCTTGGCTCAATATATCTTTTTAATTATTTCATTATTTTTTATTAATGAACTGTAGCACCACCAAAAATAAAGGTACATCAGTGATTCTATAGTGAAAAAGTGACATACATTACAGTGATTAAACTGAGCATAAATGAATAAAAAGTAACTCCATGTACGGTAGTCCTGTTAACAACCATTCGTTCAGTGACTGACAGTATGATCCTGCAGACTGGTCTCTGCAGTTGCAACGATTGCCGCATCTCTATGATGGTGTGATCGCAATTTGGGAGCTTTTAACAGGGTGGCAATTGTGATGGGTGGCAGTGTCTTATAGACACAGGTATGCCATTTGCGATCTTTACTGCTGATTTCCAATAAGAAAAGTCAAGAGAAAGCCAGCAGGAAATAGGAAATAATCGCAAATAAACTTTGACATTGCAAAGTTTAACAGCTTTGTGCGATTCGCTTAACTGGAACTGCTGGAATTGCTGTTGTAAGTTGGCACTTTATGACCGCGTTTCTTTGTAATGGAGTTTTTAATTTAATTTTATTTATTTTGTCAAGCGATTATAAGATAACAGGTATAAGCATAAACATAGTTATAAATACATGAAATGGATACATATAAGAAAAATAAAAGAAACAATAGGACAGGGACGGTAGGCATGTTGGTGCACTTATGCACGTCCCCTACAGACCTCTTAGGAAAGGGGTGAGGTCAATAGTAGACAATCTAAGGTTAAAGTTTTTGGAGTTTGGGGAAAAAAATCACAGTCAGGTAAAGTATTTCAGACATTGACCACTTTGTTGCTGAAGTTGTATTTCCTGCAATCAAGTTTGGTGCAGTTTACCTTGAGTTTGTATCTATTGTGTGCTCTTGTATTGTTATGGTTGAAGCTGAAGTATTCACTGACAGGTAGGACATTGCAGTATATAATTTTATATACTATACTTAGATTGGACTGAAGGTGGCGTAGTTCTAGGTTTTCTAGGTCTAGAAATTCAAGCCTGGTGGCATAAGGTATTCTGCAATGATTAGAGGAGCGGAGAACTCTTCTTGTGAAATATTTCTGGACTTTCTCAACTGTATTAATATTAGATATGTAATGCGGGTTCCAGACTGATGAGCTGTATTCAAGTATTGGTCTAGCAAATGTTTTGTATGCTCTAGTTAATAGTGTGATATTACCAGAGAAAAAGCTACATAGGATTAGGTTAACAACTCTTTAATGCCTTTTTGGCTATGTAGTTACAGTGGGCTCTAGCACTTACATCATTTGAGATGAGTACTCCAAGATCCTTGACAGAGTTTGGATCATCAACAAGGTCTTGACTATTCAGCCTGTATTTTATTTTCTAATTTTTTTTGCCAATATGTAAGACAGAGCATTTATTTGTTGAGATTTGAAGTTGCCATTTGTTTATCCATTCTGATACATAGTTGAGGTCTTTTTGAAGGGTAGAAGAGTTGCAAAGGACCATCTGTAATGAAAGGAGGGGAAGGAGATCCATGTTGTCTCAACGTAAGATTAATTCAATCCTGAAATATATCTTTAAATCCAGACCATGTTGAAATGAATTACTCCTGTCTTCTAATTTTAAAATTAGATTTAAAAAAAAATAAATTAAAAAGATTTGTTGTTGTTCAGCCACAGCTTCCTTTTGGTTTTATATTATGGTATACTGCATGTTAACATGCTGCTGGGAAAAATACAGAAGCTTGTGAAAGCTTCCCAGGAGGTGACAGGCAGGTGGATTCTGGCGGCGATTAATGCTTCTCTACAGGAGGGGATGGTGCCCCAGCACTTTAAGGAGGCTGTGGTCTGCCCTCTTCTTAAGAAGCCATTGCTGAATTCCACCCAGTTGGATAATTTCCGACCTGTCTCCAATCTTCCCTTTTTGGGGAAGGTTGTTGAGAAGGTGGTCATGCAGCAGCTCTAGAGGTTTTTGGATGAAATGGATTATCTCGACCCCTACCGGTCAGGATTCAGGTCTGGATTTGGGACAGAAGCAGCATTGGTTGCACTTTTGGATGATCTCTGGTGGGAGCGGGAGGGGGGTAGTGCATTCATCCTTACTCTATTTGCCCTCTTGATGGCTTTTGATACCATTGACCATGGGATTCTCCTAGGACTGCTTCAGGGGATGGAAGTGGGAGGCGTTGTGCTGTCTTGGTTCACTTCCTTCCTCTGCAGCCGCTTTCAGTCAGTGTTGATAAGAAGAGAGAGATCCAAACCCTTGCCCACTGCTTTATGGGGATCCACAGGGCTCGGTACTCTCTCCGCTCTCAGTCAGTGTTGATAGGAAGGGAGAGATCCAACCCTTGCCCACTGCTTTATGGGGATCCACAGGGCTCGGTACTCTCTCCGCTCCTGTTCAACATTTATATGAAACCGCTGGGTGAGATCATTCGTCACCATGGACTGAGGTATCACCAATATGCTGATGATACTCATATCTCGGCCCGTGGTGAGTTAAGTGTTGCTGTGTCCTCCCTCTCGCAATGCCTGGCGGCTGTTAGGGGCTGGATGGGGAGCAACGGGTTGAAACTAAACCCATGCAAGACCAAGTGGCTCTGGGTCTGGGGTTCGTTGGTTCAGGGAGAATTACCATCTTTAGTCTTGGATGGGGTGGCACTACCCCAAACAGACCCTCTGCATAATCTGGGGGTTCTCCTGGACTCACAACTCTTGTTCAAAGAGCAGGTGGTGGTTGTGGCCAGAAGGGCCTTTGCGCAACTGCAGATTGTGCACCAGTTATGCCCTTTCCTGGATCAGTGGTCCCTACTCACAGTCACTCATGTCCTGGTCACTTCCCATCTTGATTATTGTAACACATTCTACATGGGGCTGCCCTTGAAGAGCATCCAGAAGCTCCAGTTGGTGCAAAATGCAGCAGCCCACATGGTTTTATGCAGACCCCAGTGTGCATATATATCACCTCTCCTTCAGGAGCTGCATTGGCTGCCAATTTGCTTCCGGGTGCAATTCAAGGTGCTGGTTGTCACCTTTAAAGCCCTACATGGCTTGGGTCTGGATTATCTGAGGAAACATCTCTTGCCAGTGACATCTACCCAACCCATTAGAGTGAGGAGGCAGGGAATGCTGCGGGTCCCACCCCTGAGGGAGATACACCTAGTGGGACCTAGAAGAAGGGTTTTCTCTGTGTGGCTCCATCTCTCGAACATCATTCCCCTGGAGATTAGAATGCCCCCCTTGTTAATACTATTCCGAAAGGCACTGAAGACCTGGTTTTGCCAGCGGGCCTGGGGAACCCAGAGAGGGATGGAACCCATCAAATGGCTAGTGTGACCCGCTGTCGTTGGGGTGGGGGGGTGGGAGTTGGTTTTTTTCTCCCCAAATTTTGTTCTATTGTACTTTACTAATTTATTTGATTCTTTTTGTTAGTTCTTATTGTTTTTAATTTTAATTTTTTGTTTTAAATATGATTTTACATTGTATAAGCTGCCTTGAGTCGCCATGGGCGAATAGGCGGCAATATAAATCAAATAAATAAATAAAGTAAAATAAGTAAGTCAAGGAGAAGCTGGCAGGAAGTTGCAAATGGAGATTATGTGATGTTGCACGATTCATGTAACGGGAATTGGAGCTGCCTTTTCTAAGTAGTGCAGTCATGTGACAGTTGCTTAGCAGTGAAAATTCTAATCTCAATTACCATTGTTAAGTGAAGAATATCTATAGAATCAATCGTTCAGGAAAATGTGGAGCTCCCCTCCACTGGATGTGTCTGAATAGAAGCAGACAGCCATCTGGATTCTTTCACAGAATTGAATATGATGGCATAAATGTCCACTTACAGATCAGTGGATTTCGTGTTGCATTACTTTTAAGTAGCAGAGATAATTCAATGGGAAAAACTCTAGAATATATTTTTCCCTAATGTAGTGTAGGCGTGCTTATTAGAATAAGAGTGGATGGAAAACCGTTTTCAGTTCCCATCAATCACTCAATCAACCCACTTAAACATTGTTTGTGCAGAAGAATCTCAAGAGAATATTACAATATTGATGTTGAATGTTTTTTTGATATTTTCTTTTTAAATTTGAATTTAAATTTGAAAGGAAATATTCACCCATCTGAAGCAAACACAGGAAATTAATATGCCTCTTTTCATGGTCCTCAGTTAAATGAAACAAGAATTGTTAATTACTAGCCAGGCGTGTTTTGTTTAACAAGCTAAGGAAGATATGCAAGTGCATTCTTTCCTCCAACCATTCTCTTGTTATTCTTCCATCTCCTATTCCTTCATTGCCTTAAAGATGGTTGAGTTCATTTTTCTGGACATGAGGTTGAGGATAAATAAGAGCTTCCTTCCGCTTCATTTGAGTTAGTTCTGAAAGGGGTAAATGCTCTCTACAGAACTTTTGCTGATATGAGCAAACTTGTCCTCAACTCTAACCTGGAAGGTCCCAGAAGTTAGGAGACGGTGGTAAAGGATTAGTTTATGATGTACTGCACACGTATGCTTGGCAGCATTGTTGCATAAACCATCTGTTGAGAAAGATAGCTACACCCCACATCTGAGGTCATGGAGCCAATGGAACATGTCAGCTCATGGGGGTGGAAGTGGACAAGGACTTGCCCAAAAGAGGGTCTAAGCATCCTAGGAGGGGAGATGGTCACCAAGGTGAGGAGTCTACTCTGCCTGAATGCCAACCTGAGTGGATTGGCCTGCAGAGTCCACAGTTAATCAGGAGGGTGGTGAAGTAAAAAAAAAGTTGAGCCACGCTCAGACTCACATCTCCTGAATACCTCCAGAGAGGTTTTCAGTGGGGAAATGCCCCACCACCACCAGGAGAATGCCCACTTGGTCACCCCCTGGGTGTGATGGACAAGAGGAAGCCAAGGATAACTGCATGTTTTTTATGCTTGTTGTGAACAAAATGGACTTAATAGCCTCTAGGAACTTAACCCATTTGTAAGTAGAGCAACGTCTCTATTGCCATGCCCATCCTGTATCCTGAAGTTCTGTGGGGAAGGCATTTGAAACATAATTTTTCACCTGCTCACCAAGAGCTGTTAATAGGAAAGAGGATACTGCTTTGTTTTCCTGCTTTTGCCATCTATCATGTAGATATATTTTCTTACATCTTAATATCATTTCAGAAGAATATTATGGTTGTGATCAGATCTCCCACTAAAAACTGATAGCAATTTTTGCATAGATAAGAATAATTTGCACAGAGTAAATAGCTTTCTAATTTGAAAATATAATAAATAAATTTTTTACCTTAATGGAGATTTTATTTTATTTAGTTTTATTCCACTTTTATTACTTTTATTATTTTTATAAATAAACCAAGACGATGAACACACTTAATATTCTTTCCTCTTATTTTTTCTGCAACAACCCTGAGACAATAACTGATTCAAAATTACCCTGCTGGTTTTTCATGCCTAAAGTGGGACTAGAATTCAGTTTCCTGGTTTCTGGCTTGATGCCTTAACTACTGGACCAAAGTATATTGGACGAGCCATGTAAACAAGATTATTTTTCTGTTTTTCAGCCCATAACACCTGGCATTTTTTACTATTATGTCTTCGAACTGGCCCATTACTCGTCTCTTATGTATTCACAGTTTACTGATATTAAGCGAAAGGTAAGAAACAAGTTTTTTTCTAAGCACCTATAGGAATCCTTTTTAGTTAGTTGGGTTTAAAGAAAATTTCCCCTAATAATAGAAATACAACTGTTTGTTCTTGATTAAATGTTAAAGCAGATTACACCACAATTCAGAAGGTTAAAATATCTTAATTTGGCTAAAGCAGTAATTCTGAAAGTTATATCTGGAATATTCAGCTGTAGCACTAAATAAATTACTTGTTTTTCAGAAAAATGTCCGCTAGATGTTTTAATTTTTTTAAAAAATATATTCAATAAGTTGAAATCAGTGAGGTTGATTTAAGAGGAGTGTTGTAGAATTGGTGTTTCTTATTCTTTAGCATTACTAAAATTACAAGGGTTGTGAGCAGCCTGCCTTCTTCAGAAGGAATTTCTAATATTGGATGCTTATTTCAGAATAAACTTAATGGAAGGCTATCCAACATTCATACAAACTCCTCAAGTAAGATTGGTGGGCTCTTAAAGGAAGAATAGTCCTGCCTCACAGGAGGTTTTCTCCCATAAAATGACATGCTGTACTATTCAAATTAACTGCCTTGAAAAAGGGAAAATAATTATAGTCTGGAATTAGAATTGTGTTCTGACTCCTTGCAGCAGAGAAACTGTTTTTGTTTTCAATGAGATGCATAGATAATTTGGATAGTATTGATAGTTTTGAATCTTAAATTTCATTTAGATTTTGTGTATTGTATACGCTTTTGTGTGAGCGTATACATCAATTGATTAATAATGAAGTCTTAACTGCATTTATCAGTCTCTAGGGCTCACAATATAATAAGCAATAAGAACCCATCCAATGAATCTTTGCAAGTCTTGAACCTGCTTCCCACTTTATGATGTCCCACGCCTACCTCCCCCCCCACAGATCAGTCACTTATCTTTTCAGTATAACTGCCCCAGGCACCCTAAAGAACATATGTTTTCATTGTATCTATTTCAGATGGATGGAGCAAAATCCTATGAGGTTGATTTTATAATTATACAATTATTGTAATTGTATTTTTAATTGCTTCTACCTTTTATCTTTTTATGGTTTGTAAGCTGCTTATGGTTGCCTTATCAGCAAGAAAGGCAGCATATAAATATAGCAAATAAATAACTAAATAATTGTAGTACAATGGTATTGTATAATAAATTAAATAATCCTGTGCTACCTAAAAGTCATTATTTTCTCCACAAAATATTAATGAGCTTTGAAAACTTAATCAAGCTTTGGAAACTAGTTGGGGCTTCTGTCATACCTTTGAAGAGTCATGACCTCACTGAGAAGGAAACAGCATAGTTTCTTAAGAGCACAACTGGGTAATTGAAGATTTGGAAACCTACTCTTAGTAATTAGTTTTAACTTGAAAGTATATTTGTGTGCCATCAAGCAGTTAGCATGCCATAAAACTTTTCCAAACTTGGGTTATTCTGAATGCTTCTTTTTATCAGAGTACATTAATTTCTTGATCATTATAGCTATTTCTATCCTGTTTCCTCTCAATTCAGGATTTCTTCCTGATGTTTGTCCATCATGTGGCTGCTGTTACACTCATTATCTGCTCCTACGTAAACAAAATGGTCCGAATTGGTACTTTGGTCTTATGTCTCCACGATTCAGTAGATATATTATTAGAAGTGAGTACTCTAGGTTTTATTATTTAATACTATAATTCAGTCTACAGTATTGATTTCCTTACCATCAATTTTTGTGGGATTTTTTCCCCTCACACACAAAAAAGATTACAATGATGTGTTATACTATGTATACATAGCATGATGATTTGTAAGTAGTCCGTTTAAGGCAACAAGCTGTTTCTTAAAACCAGGCCCTTTAAAAATCATTTGTAAATGACCCAGGCTAGAAAACCAGAGATCATGAGTTCAGGTGCTATTTTAGCCATGAAGGCCAGCTGGATGATCTTGGGCCAGTGACTTTCTCTCAGTCCAACCCATCTCACAAGGTTGTTATTATGGGGAAAATAGGAGGAAGATGTATTGGATATGTTCATTGCTTTGGGTGGTTTGTAAAAATAATAAACATGGAATACAAATAGATAGTCATCTATACATGCTTGGATGATCCTTCATGTCGATCTCTATTAACGGCAAACACTTCAATACATAAAGAGCATTTGTTTGGAATATATACTGTCACTACAACTAGTCATTTAGTCACTGCTTCATTTAACAGCTGTTTGCAGTGATGAAAAGGCAATTTGACAACCAGTCCTCGCATTTATGGCCTTTGCAGGTGTATAAAGCAAAAGAAAGCTGAATTAAAATGATAAGCATAATTATGCTTTCACTTAATGACCAAATTGCAAGTCCCAGTTATGGTTGCAAAACAACACTTGCCTGTACTTGTAACTGATGCTGACTGATATCATTGGATAACACTAGGCCTGAAGCTTCTCAATTTAAGAGGCTGTTATTTAAGAGTTCTTGATCTTTCCCATAGTCATTTTCTATTAGTTCTTTCTGAACTTTTATTTTGAAAATAAAGAATATTAGGCTATTTTGTATTGTTTCTTAATTGGGCCAAAATCACAGTTACTTTTTAATAATAATAATAATAATAATAATAATAATCCCAGTCAGTATAATCTGTTTTCTAAATGATAATTATGTTAGATGGGCAGCTAGAATTGTTTTAATGCTTTCTGTTTTTCCAAGCTTGCAAAATTGTTCAACTATGCGAAGTATCAGCGACTCTGTGATGCCACCTTTGTATTATTTGGTGTGATGTTTCTTATTACCCGCTTGGGGATTTTTCCTATTTGGTAAGTATGATGAGGGATATCCAGCTGTAAATTTTATACATGGGAAAGATCAAGCCAGTGGTTTGGTGGAGACTTAATAGTGCAGTGTTCTCGGAGATAGAAATAGTATACAGGTAATTTAATTGTATAAGTTTTATTTATGAAATATAACAGAAAAATAATATGTCAATGGTTCAATTAAAATTTTACTTAATAATCTTGAAAATAAACTAAATTTTAAAGGAAAATATATAAAAATCTATAAATATTCATAACAATTGGTCCAGTAATACTAAATCAAAGCTATATAGAAAGTTGTCTTCCCAGTTTTTGAATATAAAAGCATTTCAAACATTAAACAAGAATACATCTCTTAACTTCAGTTTTTAACATCAGTGTAAAATTCTTTCCATCTACATAGGATAATTCTCTTTATTGAACCCTAGGCTTGATAAATCTAAAGTTCTTCATAAAATGTTGAATTCCATAATTTTGGAGTATAATTCAGCATCACATATATAACTGTGTCGTGTCATCCCCCCCCCCCCCCCCGGGTTTATTGTATATACATATAGGCAAACATACATTTATTTAGGACCAGAAGAGAGTCAAGGAAGAACATGTGGGTCAAAAGTCATCAAACATCTTACAATGTCAAAACAGAAGTTCACTTTAAAAAAAAAATTTGAGTGTGCCACCCCTTTATTTTATACATCATTCAATTAGTTCCCCTTGTTCATAATAATATTTAACATGATATAGTCATTATTTTAATTATCACTTTAAATTAATAATAATAATATTAATAATAATAATCTCTTAGCTACTACATAATTTATATATACTTTAAAAAGATTCTGCATGGTATTTACCTTAATTATCTTCTAATTCAGTTATTCTTCCAAATATCATATCATAAAAACTGATGTTAATTTAATTTAGTTTTTATAACAATCTTCATAGTTCTTTCATATATCCCGTCTTTTCATTTCTATTATTTTATTAATATTACTACTCATTACCTTGCAGAATCCCTCTTTTAAGTCCATAGCTACCTTTGTGTCTCGTAACTAAGTAATTTCTTTTCATTTTTATTCAATTCTCATATCCCCTTTCTCTCTGGTTCTTTTTCTTATTGCCTCTTTTTCCCCTTATTTTTCCCTCCCATTTCTTACTCTGACTTTTATCTCCCTCCCTCTTTAATGCTTTCTTCTGTAATTCCCGTTTTTGCTGTTTCCTTTTTCTTTGTTAGGTTTTCCAAACCTTTCCCTTTTTAATTATCTTCTCAAACATCCAGGGTTCCATTTCCCCCCCCTTCCACTTCAATGTTTGTTCTCTTTGCTGATTGCAGCTGGCATTTTCTGTAATCAACTCCTCTCCATCTGGCACTTCTTGTTCTTTGTTTTCCAAAATCGCCATTTCTATAAATTGTAAAGCACTGCAGCACGTTTCTTCTCTTTCCCGTAGTATTTCCTTTATATTTCTTAGTTCCATTTTTATTTTTAAAAAAAGTTCTGCCATTTTTATACACTTCTTTTAGTCTTCTTTATTCCTTTCTTTAGTAATTAAGTCCAACTCAGTTGTCCAGTAATTTAATTCCACCAGCATCTTTGATGTTTATTTCCAAAAGTTAACTGTTATTAAATTCTTTTTAAAAAATTTTCCCCAGGTTGTTAAATAGTCCAATGTCCATAAATTCAATTTTAACTATAATTGTCAAACAGTCCCAAAGTATTTTTTTCCACTCTGTCTTCTTTAAATTTAGTATTCCTTGTTTCCACTTTCTCTTTGCATGGTCTCTACTTTATTGTAACAAAGTTCCTCTTGATTTGTAACAAGTTTCACTTTTTCAAGAACCAGACCTCCTTTTTTAAAAGGGTCATTAATTTTCCTTTTACCATTAGATGGTGCTCTCCGTTACGTCCAATTTCTACCCCTTTTTTTCCATTTTCTTTTCTCTATTTAGGGCTTTTGTCCAATAAGTCCAAATTTTCAATTTTTAGCACATTCAAATTCAGCATTTTATGCCTATTTAATGCCAATTCATATATTATCCAATTTAAACAAATATTTTCTGACTTCCTCCTTCCTTTCAAGGTTCAAAGCCACTTCCAGCTGTCAATTTTTTTTTAACTTTCTTTGGTCGCCGCTTTAACTCTATTTCTTAAAAACTTCTTAATCTCTTAATTCTGGGGTACCTTAAATGTCCATTTATTGTGATTCTTTGATCCGGTCTCCGCACTTTTCTCTCCTTCACCACTCCTGCACAATCTTTGTCCCTGTCAGCTGTTCCTCTTCAGAATCGCCATTTTGCCACCGCTACTGCCTTCTTCGGAGGGGAGTAAAATGCCTAGCCAAGGAGGGGAGATGCAGCTCCCCTCGACACAGCTGGTAGTCTCCGCTTTCTTCACCACCCCTACTGGGGTGGTTTCAACCCCAAAAACATGGATGGGGCGCTCTAACGGGGTAGCATGGATCGAAGACGCGGATGATCGCGGTCTTTGGTTTATCTTCGAGGAGAGCATAACCGGAAGCCCCAAGGTTACTAATTCCTGAATTCATTGAATATGGTTTGTGATTTTTTTACTGTATTGTTTCAAGGATTCCACTTGGCTTTGATTAATTCTTACAGGAATCCCTATAATTTGTGAGTTAAAGATAAAAACACATTTTTTCTTATGAAGATTACTATGAGTCATCTCAGGCTGCAGAGTCACTCCAGAAGGCCTGTTGAGACTTTTCCTCTTATATCACTTATATCTCATTGGTTTTGTAATTTCATCATTATCCTAAAGTTCAGTGATGCTTATGTTGTGGGATACCATTCTGAGCAAAAAGAATGAGCAAAAAGAGCCAGTAAGTGTTGGAACTTGGTGAGTGTCACAGGTTTAAGTATCTTCAATACATCACCTGATAAAAAGAAAATTAGTGCCTTCTGTAAATTTAGCAAATAATTAAATCCTTAATGATTATGAGCTCATCAGTGGATGTAGGGCCCTTAGATGACATCATGAGACAGATTTCAGTTTCAGTTATTGATCTGATGGATTTTCTATTGTGGATAATAGCTAGAATGTTAGACAAAGTGATCAGATTTTAGAAGATGAATGTGTATTTTTGTCCTTGTTCTTAGTAATAGTTTTGCTATTGTAATTCTCAACTTATGATTGTTCATTCAGCTACCATTCAAAATTATGAAGGTGCTGAATGAAAGGACTTATGACATCTGCCTGAAGATCATATGAACAAAATTCTGAGCCCTGGCAATCTGCCCACCTTTACAACTGACTACAGGAATGATCTAGCAACTCCACATCTATCTCCCCACCACTATCACCACCAATGTTGCATCACTGGGTGGCCATAGGCCTTGGGCTTGTTTCGTACCCTGCTGGGTCCCATGCTGGGTCCCCATCCACTCCCGTCATGGCTCAGTCCACTTACCTTTTCCATAGATCTTCGGGAAGCAGTTGATCTACCTCTGGATACAGTACAGAGTTCAAAGTTCAGTTCAAAGTTCAAACCTTTATTGTCAATGCACAACATGTGTACAATGAAATTGAATGAGCCTCCCTTAGTGCAGAGGCCACATGACACTGTCCTAGAAACAAGCACCATTTGGGGAATGAATTGTGGCCAATCTGAAACGGTGCCCACTCTGGGATGGCGCTACATGCCATCCATTATTATATAAGAACAGCAATGTATGAACTAGGGAAGTGCTGAACTCTGGACCTGGGCCTGCGCTATGCTCCCAGGAACTCTCCCAAGACACCCTATGCTCCATTTAATAATATTTGCTACCCAAGAATAATACTGTTATGAGGAATAATTAAATTGTGGATGGATCCAAATTGATTCAGTTGTTGTTGGTATTGCTTTTTAGTTTTTACCCTCAAGGTGGTAAACATACCTAACATTCCCAGCTCTTATTTGGGTCAGGATAGACGAGAACTCCTTAAGTAAGAAAGATGCACTGAGTCCTTGAAGAGCTACTTCATACCCAAGATAGTTACATTTTAGTTTGAAGAGAAATAAGTCTTTAATATTCAGTTCCGAGGATAAGCTGTTCCCTGAGTTTAGGAAGGAGTGCACTGAGATTCTGTTGCCTTCTTCATTTTGGGGGAACTCTGATACTTGCAGATAAGCACTTTTTTTTATTATGAGTGCCAGTCTTAATGATTAGGCCACAATATTTCCTACATCACTTAGCAAACCATTAGTGGGTGGTAGGAAAGCAGTGAATTTTTAATGTTTTCACTACCCTTATTTTAATCCCTTGGTTTCCTAATGGAGTCAGTTTCTCTCAGATTACACTGGGAAGTAGCTCTGCTTTTCCTTTGCTATGTATTTTACAATATCATATGGTACTTCTTAGATTGCAAAGAGTGGGCTAATTTTTCCCTCTCCTGGCAAAGAGGTCTCTCAGAAAATCACAAGGCAAATGTAGCTAATGAAGACTGGCAGGAGAGGATCTGCCAAGTCTCATGAGCTTCCTCTACAAAAGTAAGCTGACTTCATTAGCTTTCTTTTCAACTTTCTATGTGGCTCTTTCTGAAGCTATCTGAAAGCCTACTATGGTTGATCATACATTTATTTTAATTTAATATAGTCACCCATCTTAAACAACTTTTCTAACTCTGTGAGACTTATGCCTTCCAAATCCTGAAAATCATTGAACGAAATAAAACAGACCATGTTCTCATTTAAGGAATTGGTAAGCAATTCACCAGATTACGGTGGGGAAACTCCAAGTGGAGTGTCTCCATAATTACCTGCTGTTATATCAGCACTCAGATATTTGAGGCATTTTCGCTCTTTGTGGGCGGGGGTGGGGAGATGTAAATGGGAGAGAAGTTTCCGCTGATTTAGATAACCTGTTTCTTATCTAGAATTTGTTAAAATCTTGTTAAAGTTCAGAATAAGACAATGAATGCAAACCTCTTGTTTGATTTCTAGGATACTGAATAGTACTATGTTTGAAAGCTGGGAAATAGTTGGCCCCTATCCATCCTGGTGGTTGTTCAATAGCCTTCTCTTAATGCTACAAGTATTACATATCATCTGGTCCTATTTCATCATTCGCATTGCCTACAAAGCTATGGCACGAGGAAAGGTATGTATGACTAATTTCATTACCAGAAAAATGAGTGTGGCTTTCATTTTCTTCGCAATGTCTTTTGAGTTGATCACTGAAGAAAGAGGGTTGCCACCTCACTGAAGGTTTCCATCCTAAATTATACTGTAATGCATACAATAGTTACATTCTGTACTGTAGTACTCAGCAAATATTATTTCAGACAAATTTGACTCTAGTAAATACCTAGGTTCATTAATATTTTCTTGACAACACAATGGAAATGGTCTGCCACAGCTTTCGTCCATATTTTTTTCAACGTCCCATATTAATCTTTAGCACTGAGATTTCCTGGTAGTCTTTCATCTAAGTGTAAACAAGATTCAACCCTGCTTAGGATTTGTATGTTTCTTTTTTGAGATCATCAAGGTCAGCTAGAATCAGATCAGTTTTTCATGCCTTTTAGTCATGTATGTAGGACTCAAGTTGAGTTTATTTAAAAATACCTGTTTTTTTCAGTTCTTCATTGTACTGGGAAAGGAAACCGGGCAGGAAAGATAGAAATAAGTGGTTGTCAAGGGTGTGACAGTGGAGAAGGATTCCTTATGGATTAATGTATTATGAAATATAAATAACATAAAATTTATAGGCTCTTGCTTATGAAATCATTCCACTCTGGAAGTATTGAGTAATTCAGTTTTTTTAATAAACTGGAATTGAATCAGCTGTCCTCCAAACATTGTGTAAAATAATTATAACTGGTGGTATTTTTATTCCTATTATGGGCCAAGCCCAACAGATGCAGGCTATAGCCAGCTTCATGTGAAGGGGGATGAGACTCCTTCAGCTATCCCTGAACTCCTTGCTACATTCTCTCTGTTCCATTTTTGGAAATGCAATCCTAGTGATCACTCCTTGGATAGGGAAAGATGCCACTTCTGCTTGTGTGCTTAGAGGTCTGTGTAAAGTTTAATTAATGTAAGGCAAGCTTATGTAATTGGAGCATAGGGCTCCTGCTGGGTTATGCAAATAACTGAAGCTATGTTTTTTGCTTGGAAGAAATGCTTATCAATTCCCCTTTTGACTTTCAAACCAAGCTTTTAAAATAATAATTATGAAAAACAAGCTCCCAAGGTATCAAATATTGTGAAAGTACAAATCATACATGGGACATCATGTAGAGCCATGGTTGCGAAATGATTAGAATGCAGTACTGCAGGCTAACTCACTGCTCACTCCAGAAATTCAATTCTGACTGGCTCAAAGTGGACTCAGCCTTCCATCCTTCTGAGGTTGGTAAAATGAGGACCCAGATTGTTGGGGTCAATATGTTGACTCTGTAAACCGCTTAGAGAGGATTGTAAAGCACCGTGAAGCAGTAATATAAGTCTAAGTGCTATTGCTATTGTGCCAAATGGCTGCCATAATTTTTTTAAAAACGGAGATTGCATGGCAAAAATGTTCTAAATTCAGATTTTATACTATCGGGAGAGGAGGAGACTCTCACTGAAAAGTCACAATGCATGTTTATCTTTTGTGAAGTTTTTGCTCTAATATGAAAAGAATTCTTTCAGATTAATTATTCTTTCATGCTGGATCTGGATGCGCTTCGCATAGTCACTTCTGCCCTCGTCATTTCCCGTCTAGACTATTGCAATGCTCTCTACATGGGGCTCCCCTTGAAGAGCATCCAGAGGCTCCAGCTGGTGCAGAATGCGGACGCGCAGGTGATTCTGGGGGCTTCTCGGAGCTCCCATGTTATACCACTCCTGCGTGAGCTGCATTGGCTTCTGGTAGCCTTCCGGGTGCGATTCAAGGTGTTGGTGATCATCTTTAAAGCGTTCCATGGCTTGGGACCCGGGTACTTGCGGGACTGCCTACTGCCACCATCAGCCTCCCGCCGACCAGTGCGCTCTCACAGGGTGGGCCTCTTCTCTGTGGGAGCACCCTCCCTTTGGAATGAGTTGCCCCCGGAGATGCGGACTATCCCTGACCTGCGAATCTTCCGGCGCGCATTGAAGACTTATCTTTTCCAACTAGCCTGTCTGGCCCAGTAATATTGGAAGGTTTTAATTTTTGTTATTTTTTACCTTGTTTTTATTATTTTATTGTTGTCTTAATTCTCAGCCATAGATTTAATCCATTTTAATCTGTTTTTAAATTTTATATCTGGTATTGTACTGTTTTTAGTTGGGCTGTGCACCGCCCCGAGTCCCAATTTGGGAGAGGGGGCGGTATATAAATTAAATTTATTTATTTATTTATTTATTTATTTATTTATTTATTTATTTATTTATTTATTTATTTATTTATTAAATTTCTATACCATCCCCTCTCCCAAAAAAGGGACTCTGGGCTGTGTACAGCCAACTAAAAACAGAAACAGTATATACAATTAAAAACAAATTAAAACAATTAAATTAGAGGCCAAATATACAATTAGAGAATATAAAACTAATAAAAAATTTAAAATACCAAGTTTTAAAAACCCCAAAAATCGTTACTGGGCCAGACCGGCCTGTTGAAAAAACAGGGTCTTTTCTGCACACCGGAAGGTCTGAAGGTCGGTAATGGCCCGTATCTCCGGGGGCAAATCGTTCCAAAGGGAGGGAGCCCCCGCAGAGAAGGCCCGCACCCTCGGGGCCGCCAACCGGCAACGACCAGGCGGCGGAACCCCGAGGAGGCCAACCCTGTGGGAGCGCACTGGGCGGCGGAAGGCTGTTGATGGCAGTAGGCGGTCCCGTAAGTACCCAGGTCCCGAGCCATGGAGCACTTTAAAAACGATCACTACCACCTTGAATCGGATCCGGAAGGCCACAGGAAGCCAATGCAGCACGCGCAGGAGCGGTGTAACATGGGAGCTCCGAGGGGCTCCCAAGATCACCCGCGCGGCCGCATTCTGGACCAACTGCAGCCTCCGGACACTCTTAAAGGGGAGCCCCATGTAGAGAGCATTGCAATAGTCCAAGCGGGAGATGACGAGGGCAGAAATGACCATGCGAAGTGCGTCCAGATCCAGAAAGGGCCGCAACTGGTAAATCAGACGAATCTGACAAAAGGCCCCCCTGGCGACGGCCGTAATGTGATCTTCTAAAGACAGCCGTACGTCCAGGAGGACATCCAGATTGCGAGCCCTTTCCATGGGGGTCAAAATTTCTCGCCCCACGGCCAGCGACGGAATAAGCTGGCTGTATCTGGGCGCAGGAAACCACAGCCACTCGGTTTTGGTCGGGTTGAGACGAAGCCTGTTAAGACCCATCCA
This sequence comes from Bungarus multicinctus, assembly GCA_023653725.1. NCBI lineage: Eukaryota > Metazoa > Chordata > Lepidosauria > Squamata > Elapidae > Bungarus > Bungarus multicinctus. The sequence continues at coordinate 139,492,205 of CM042834.1, forward strand.
ATTCAGCATGGTCTCCAGGCACCGGGTCATCTTTTCGAGGGCTTCGTTGGGGTGGCCCGGGGTAGAGATGTACAGCTGAGTGTCATCAGCGTACTGATGGAACTCCACCCCGAAACCACGGATGATCTCACCCAGCGGCTTCACATAAATGTTGAACAGCAGGGGCGAGAGCACAGACCCCTGAGGCACCCCACATAATAGGGGCCTCGGGGTCGACCTCTGCCCCCGTCAACACAAATTGCGAGCGGTCGGAGAGGAAGGAGGAGAAAAACGGTGCCTCCCACTCCCAACCCCCCCAACTGCCGCAATAGGATACTGTGGTCGACAGTATCAAAAGCCGCTGAGAGATCTAACAGGACCAAGACAGAGGAACAACTCCTGTCTCGGGCCTTCCAGAGATCATCCACCAACACGACCAACGCCGTCTCCGTGCTGTGCCCGGGCCTGAAACCCGATTGGAGGGGGTCTAGATATACCGCTTCATCCAGGTACTGAGGGAGCTAACTCTAACTCTTCTAATATTAAAAAATGAAGAAATTTAGAGTTAATCTGAAATTCATCTACTTGCTGATGAGGGTTAGGACCATAACTGTTAGTGTACAAGGAAAAAAAAGATTTTTCAAAAGCTTTCATGAGAACAGAGAAATATTATCTCAGTAATAATCACAGCCAGTTTATTGAAGCATTATGTAAGAACCACCTATGTAAAAACTACATTTCACACTTCAAGATAATCTCTCAGGAAATTGTGCCATGAAAATATCTAAAACTTCCTGCAGGCGCTGCATTGGTTGCTGATTTGCTTCCAGGTGCAATTCAAGGTGTTGGTTGTCACCTTTAAAGCCCTTCATGGCTTGGGATCAGGTTATCTGAGGGACCGTCTCTTGCCAGTCACATCTGTTGCGGGTCCCATCTTGGAAGCGAAAAGGGGTCTTGGGTGGGTGGCACTGGACCCCTCCCATGCCCCGTTTTGGGTCTAGAAAGCCTCCCTGGAGCCTCTTGGAAGCCAAAATGGGAAGTGGGGGAGACACTGTCAGACCCCCACACCCCGTTGTTGCTTCCAGGAGGCCTCCCTACACTTAACTGGGAGCCAGATGGACTTCGTGGGGACTCAGGGGAGGGGAGGGGTGGGAGGGGCCAGCTGGTAGTTGGAAGTACTGGTTCAGCGAACTGGATGTCAAATTAACAGCCAGTTCACTTGAACTGGCTGAATCCCACTCTGGTTTTTATTGTTTTAAATGTGGTTTTATATTCTGTAAGCCATCTTGAGTCGCCATGGGCAACTAGGCAGCAATATAAATTCAATAAATAAATCAATAAATCACTTAGCTTACGTCTGAATACAAGAGGGAAATAAAGTTTCTGATAAACAAACCAAAATATCTTACTCTACTGAACCTAATGACTATTTTAGGCCTGTGTCTGCAGTGTTGCTGCTAAAATTGAGATTCTTGAAATCTGTAACCTGTAAAATTGCTTGCTTGAGAGATAGCTCTTTGAGGCAATGGCTTTTTGTATATCAAGTCTCCTGATACAATTGTGAGATGGTTTAGTTATACATGCTGTAAAAAAAAGCTTTAAGCATCTGATGTAATGTAGGAGAGGGCTTTTTTGCAATATAGGAAAGGGATTGTACAATTTACAATAATAGAATTCATCATTATATACAGGAATCTAAATTATTTATGATTAGAGTGTTGAACTGGATTATCAGAAACCAATATTTTTACAAATATAAGCAATTCTATTCCAGTGTTATGCATTTATTTTTCAAAATAACATTTTTTAATGTTTGGATGGTTTTTCTGTACTGTGTATTCAAATTATCCTCATTTTCTGTTTGTATCTTTCTAGTTGTATTTCATAGTTACTAATTTAAAAGCCTATGTGTGTATTTCTGTTGAATGGTTACAAGTAATTTCCAAGTTGGGGGGGGGGGGTCTCTTCTCTTTGGTTTTCTCTCCTGATCAGGTTCCTAGTCAGGAGTGGACTCTTCCCTGTATTCTCCATTCTCTCTCATTCCTTTTCTCTGTACCAGACTGAAGTTGTTTATCTCTTCTTTTTTATGTAAGTGCCATCTCTGCTACAGTTGTAAGGGAAAGAGGGAGCCCCCTTCCTGGGCTTTAAATGCTCAAATCATCCCAAATTAAATCTCAGAGCTGCCTAATGTCAAATGGAAACTGCTTCACACATCTCTTTTAAATTGTTATTATTATGAAAGCCACTTGCAGGAAAATCAAAGCGTAGACTAGGAAGTTATAGTCTTCAGTATTACTCATCTCTGTAACCACTTTGTATTCCTTTTAAAGTTATTTTTATTTAATAAATATTTTCTTTTTAAAATAAAAAAAATAGGAAAGCCAGATATCATAACATGTTAAAATATTTTATTTTAGATCACATAAGCTTTACGATGAAAAACTACAATGTGCAAAATATAAAATCCTGGTCATCTCATTGTTTCTCAAAATAATACTTTTAGTCATCTTGGGAAAGTTAAGATTATACCAAACAGGTGTTGTATAGGGCCCACAATTCCAGGTCTCCTCCTGATGATATAAGATGAGGGAACCTGTCATAATGCCCTAAGCACATAGAACCAAGCCATCATGGTTTTTAAAAGTTAAAATTGGGATAACTTTTAATTGGAATTGGCACAGAAATCTAGAACATAAATGCTTTATAATATTTTCCAATTGTTTTGTTACAGCTGCTTCAGAAAAGCAATACTCGTAAATTAAGAATAGATTCACCCTTTTCTGTTTTCTAATGTGCAAGAAATTTCAGGAAAGAGCAGGATATTTACAGCTCTAAAAAGTAGGTCTGTCCAATTGGCTTTAGCAATCATTAACTTGCTAATGGTAAGGCTTTATTCTGATTTTTATGTGCCTTGTTTAGGCTGTTCAAAGTGCATATACCTGGCTGAGAGTAATCATGGGTGAGGCTAATCTGAACACATCCTACCTTTCTTAGCCTTGCTAAATCAGAGATATACCTGCCCTTGGCAAGTGTTCAAATGATAATATAAAATAATTTGTTGGCTCTTTAGGATCTTAGCAGTTCAGCCTTGCTTATTAATCTCAATTAATGCTTTTACTTTTCTTTCAGCAGTAATATATTGCCACCTTGTGGCAAGCCAAACTGTTGAACCTTTGAGGTTTATGGAATTCTGCTTTCTTTCCCTCTTTCAATTGAATTAAGATGTTGATAGGCATTCCAGTATCAATCAGTCAGCTGGTCCATTTCTGCTAATGTCAAAACTTTTCTCATTCATTCATGCAGTAGTAAATTCAAAATTATGGCAATAATTACTTTTGCTGTTATTATAGTTTCTGATAAAACATTTTCAAAATGTTTACTAAAGTGATGTAACTAACATTGCAATAGAATTACTTCTGAATTACTGTACTGGGAAACAGTGTTATATTTGGATCAATTTGAGTGACTTGGAATGTAAAGCCTGTTTCCTTCAATGTTTGATACAATTGACATAATTTTGTTATCAGGTTATATTTTCTTACTATCAAATTCATTCATACATTATATTCAGGAACATAAATGGTATGCATAAGATTCCTATGTATGTATTCTATTCAGGTTATTTCCATTTCAGTTTAGATGTCTCCCTTGATCTCTTTATTGTGATTGCCTTCATTATATCAAAATATTCTTGTGTTATATTTTACCTAAACTGTCTTGTTAGTCACATTTTTGCAATTTCTTTGAGATAATTATCAAAGTGATATTATAGCTAGAATTAAAAGAGACAACTCCTTCATCACCAGGATCAGCCAGGAGCTGATCATGCTAAATGTATCCTATCATGTAAATTATTTTCAGATTCGTGAATTTGACAGCTGTGAATTTATTGCAGAATATTTCTGTTCAGCTTTAAATTAAATTTGGTGGATATATTCAGTTCTTTTTCCTTTCCCAATTTAATGCATGTTGATTCTGAAATGATCATGTATACCTAATAAAAAAATTATACTCCAGGATATTCTGCTAATACAAACGTAAGTACAGAAATACTATGAGATATTTTTCTGTAGGCTATCCTTTAACAAATTATTCAACTGTTATTTATTATTCTACAGCTACTTGCTTCTTTTGTATTGCAAGCTGAGATGTATTCTCTGTTTCAGGCCAGTCTTTTCTCACTTGCTTTGTATCTGATTATTTTGTGGCAACATTGCTCTGTGGTCCCCATGATTATTTCACTGACTTAATATAAAAATGGGAAAAAGATAAAAGTGTAAAAGGATGGGCTGTTTTTTCCATTACTTTTCTTGACTACCTTACTGTGAAACAGATGAGATCAATTCAGAATAATGGTTGGAAATTATCTTCTCTTGTGATGCTGCTTTTTTTCCAAGATAAATTATGGAGGATCCTCTTTTTCATCTGAGATGTTTTGTCGGGCAGCTTTTGGAGCACTATATCTTAGGCAGATCAATCTGGCTTTAATTTTGCTATCATCATCTATTTTAAAGATACTTTAAATATTCTTAATATTAAATCTATTTTAGTTTTTAACGTATTTTTTATTAGTAGTACATTTATTAGTAGTATACTAACATTTTGATTATTAGCTGTGGTGTCTTTGAAAGAGAAAAGGCAGAAAAATTGTTACGGATTCCTGTAGAAAATATATAATTAATGCTATCTACTCTGTTCACTTATAGTAGAATGATCTAAAACTAGCATGTTACATCTATGATTCTGCCTCCCTCAATATTATTTTCATTATTTTTTTAGCAAGCCTTGCTCTCAAAAACACTTGATTATTTCTAAGGCTGTTTAGTTTCCTGGTGCTGTTGGTCTTAAGTTCTTCAGTTCCATAATTAAATGTCTAAACCATACCATTTAAAGAACAAGCATCTACTATATATGAGCGTGTTTTTAAACTATTTTTTCAAGTCCTTATTTGTGGTATACTTTTGCTTTTTATTAGGTATCAAGAGATGAGCGCAGTGATGTGGAGAGCAGCTCTGAAGATGATGATGTGACTTCAAACAATAGAAAAGGAATTATTAACACTTCAAGCAATGATCGCAATCGGATAAATGGCCATGTAATTAGTGACCAGTGGGCAGAAGAGTAAAAACGGGATAGCTGCCCCACAATTCAAAGATTTGAATACAAATATCTAGAAATGTCCAGTTACAAGAAATTTTTAATCAACTGCCTCATCATTCCCAAATCCTCCAGCAAATCTGAAACAGGACAGCACAGGCAGTTTTGCACAGGATGAAGAAGCTGTTTGCTAGTGCAAAACGTTTTTCGACTTCAACGTTTAAAGAAAATAAGCCATTTTGTATTTAATGTTTGTTGAAATATGTAAGAGGAAAGTAGGCTTCAGAACTTTTTTTTTGGTTAAGCTTGATCACCAACAGGTTTTGTCTGCTTTATCGCATTCCAGGATTTTTGGACAACGATCTATCACTCTATATTTCTTGTAGGACCTATTGGGCTACAGCTAAACAACCTGGGGATTGTGGTACAAGATAGATTGAAGGGTTTGCTTATTAGTGTATGGCATATCAATGGCAAATATTTTTTTCCTCATGTCATCTTACTGAGTGATAAGAAAGATGAAGCTGGCATTTATTATTTTCCTTGAGTGATGCAGCATCTCCAAAGTCTTCATTGTGATCTCCTACAACGTCCTGCTTTTCATACAAATTCTGGATTTGAGTTCATTTAAGAATTACAAAATGAGATGAGTAGTTTTCAGTAATAGGATTATAGATAGGGATGACCAGTGTTTGTTGCTGATTGTCCCATAAAAATAAGTTGTGAATGTACCCATGTCTTCAGAAGAAAAGTGATATCCTGGACGAATCTCAATCTTGTGCGATACTGCTGGGATGCAGTGGCCATCTCACAGGGATTGGATGGGTCTTCTACCCCCACTTGCCTTTTATTCAATGGTACTTCAAAGGAGATGGAAGATGGGGAAGTGTTGATAGGACTTGGGCTTTGGAAATCCCCTGAATTATCATCATTTTATATTATTGTTTACTCTGTGATTAAAAAATCCTTGATGAATAGGATCTCTATGGATTTTGTTTTATTGAGAAAGGTAATTTTCACTGTGGTCTTGGCATAATATTGCTTGCTGTTAAGATTTAGTGATGAAAAAACCATCATATTGACACTGCAAAACAAATAGTTCAAGTTTGTGTCTCAGTAGGCATGATTGCTGTTCTAACCCTAAGCATGGTCTTCTGCTGTGGATGATGATCTTTTATTGGCTCTCAGAAAATTAAATATAATTTTCTTTTATTACTTTTTATTTTTATTCTAGTGCAATGAAAATGCAAAACCACCTGCTTGCTAGGTAGCACATAGATTTAAAGGACTGATGGACTAGAAGGATTTAGCTAAAATCAATTGAAGAATGGTCAGGGAATAAATCATCCAAGAAATTCACATCTTTCAAGAGCTACTTAAACTATTCCCTATGCCAGAAGAAACAAGTTGTTTGAGATGTGAGATACAGAGATTGTTTTAAAATTGGGACAGGAAGTTGGTAAGAATGAAAACCTTACTCTGGTCTAATGAGTTGGTTCTATTTGAGAGGAGTTTTTTTAAGGCCAGAAAGAAATGACAACATATTGTACATTATCTGTAAATAAATCTTTTAATAGTTGCTTCAGTTTCTATTGTAGGATTGAGAGAAACTGAGCAAAGAATTGAATGACTAGAATCATACACCTATTTCCACTTTTTCAACACAATTTGAAATTCCCATTCTTCATGGCAGAAAATCCCAGAAGTTTCTGATAAAATATACCAGTCTTCCATTTATTACACATACTATGATGTGTTGAGTGTTCACTGCTTAGTATCATCAGCATTTATTCCTTGTTCCTTCAGTCGTGTATTTCTCTGATATGCCCGATATACACCATTACTCAGGAGGTAGCCACCATATAGAGTAAGAAGCATCATGGAACTCGAAAATGTCTTGTAGCCAAGGTCAGCCAGCTGCTTTGCAGAAATCATTTCTGCTGTAAAAAAAGTGAAGAGCTTAATTCATAATTAGGATATCTTGGGGGGGACAAACACAAGCCTTTTAAATATATACATTGTATATGGAACTTGATAAAAGACTAGTGATACATGGATGTTTAGAATTTAGCTGAATAGAAACCAAATTGGCTAAAAAAATAGAATCGCCTCCTTCATTAGAAAAGTCAGTTCTCTATTACTATCATGATCTTTAATAAGTGTACCTTCTCCATGCTAGTTCATAAAAAAAGTTACTTAAAATTTTATCTCTTATAGGTGCGTAGGTATATAAATTTCATAAAATTACTTCACAAATAGTAGTGGAAGCTTGGAGCCAACTTCTAGCAGAGGTGGGTCAATCATCAATAATTGAGTTTAAACACATTTGGTATAAACACATGACCATCATCTGACAAAATAATAATAATTCACAGGGTACTCAATGCAACACTCAGTCTTTGATTTGTCAGTTTTCTGTTTCTAAATTCTGAAGAAAAAAAAAACACTTAAAATCTGTCTTTCCTTAAGATCAGGCGTCTCCAAACTTGGCAACTTTAAGACTTGTGGACTTCAACTATCAGACTTCTTCAGCTGGCCATTTTGGCTAGGGAATTTGGGGAGTTGAAATCCATAAGTCTTAAAAGTTGGCAGGTTTCAAGATGCCTGCCTTAGATCGAATACAGCATCTCATTCAGAACATGACTGATTCAGGACAGCTTTTGTAGACAAGTCATACAACATGTGCTAAAAACAAAGAGATGAACCTGTAGCAATTTAAATGTTTGTGCATGTATACACCAAAAAGAGATGGACTGTACAATGGTAAAACAGCAGTTGGAACTTGTAGGCTTTTCTAGATTAAGAAATTCCAGGACTAATTTTCTTCGTGAAGAGCAATGAAATCTTCCCTTTAAAAGACATTTTGCGGTTTAAATGACAGATTGATAGCCCTGTATTGGTAATTCCAATTTAAATATATGAAATATCTTCAGTTCTTGAACTGAGATAACCATGTGACCTGGATGATTGAGAATGTCCATAGACAAGCCTCCACTGGATTATAGTGATGCTAGGGCAAAAGACTCCTCATGCAAACAGTTAAGAAAAGATAGCTAACATTTTTGCCTTTAAGGCCACATGTGATATTGGCTGGTGGGTCAGGAGGCCTAATAGATCAGGGGTGTCAAAACTCATGGCGCCACATGACTTATCGGAACTTCCCCCCCCTTCACTAAACGGGATGTGGGCATGGCCAGTGCATGAAACATCCAGCCCTCAGGCTGGCAGTTTGAGAGCCCTGTAATAGATGCACACACAATACTTGATTATCTTTCTCAGCAGGTTGGTAGGTAGGGAGAAAAAGTTAAAGCCATCCCCCTGTGATTTAACAATGTTGAAACAATTGTTGATTTTCTGGAAGGTGCAGCAACCAACCAGAAACCTCTCAAAATAGAAGCCAGAAGCTCAGATTTCTTTTATTCTATTAGGATGCTATGGTTCGTAGGTTTTGCAGTAGGAAGGTTATTTTTTATGAACCAATCGAGGATCCATTAATATATATGCCAGATACAGGTTTCTCTCCTTTAGAATTCCACTGGCTGGACTTTTAAAAAATAGTCTGCAAACTATTGATAGTAAATTGGCAATGGTTGCCTGTAGAAGTTTGCACTGCAGGCAGCCCACTTAATGCCCAAAGCCTGCATTAAATGATGGCAGTAATAAAAAATGTTCTGAGAATGCTTTAGAAAATATTTCCAATATATGTTTAAATTATGCCAGCAGCCTGGAGAGGAGGAGGAGTTAGAGGAGACAAAGTATTCTTGACCTAAGTGCTTTACGGCTTTAAAGCTTATTAATACTACTTCAAATTTTGCCCAAAAACACAAGCTGGTAACTGGCAGTTTAATAGTACTATTGTAATATGATCTTGCCTGTGAGTATCTTTCAACTATCTCACTGCTGTATTGTAGACAACATGCAGTTTTCAGAATCTTTTAAGGGTTTTCCTGGGATTCGATGAAAGGCACACTGCAAAAACCAACATTTTGGAGTTAAGAGAAGATGTTAAAGTAAGCAAACTATTTTTTCCCATTTCTTAGCAAGAATTATTTACTGCCAAAGTGGATAAAAATCAATTATTTTGATTTAAATCGGATTTTTTTAAATAAAATGCTTTTTGAGGAAAATATATTACCATCCAAAGGTTATTCCATCATGAAATAAAGATTAGTTTTTTAATTATGTAGAATAAGGCTGTATATGTTTAATTTTTTTGGTAAATAAATTCCATTAATCCATTCACAATGTCATGCTCTTCCAGAGATTTTTGTAAGATTATTGAGCAGTTTCTCTGCCTACAAGATATTATCACAAATGCTTGGTTTACTTTTAAATTGTTATTATTAAGGTAATGGTTATTTTTCTCCTTCCTAAGTACAACAGAAAAGCTGTCCAAATATGAATGATTAACCTATTAAACTGGGGATAAAAACACTAATATGAAAAGTTGTTATTCTAAAAATCTTCATCTACTTGCATATTAAAGTTATACTAGCAAGAATTAGTCTTTATGTAGAAAACTATGATTTAAATCAAGCCTTACTGACTAGTGATTTAAATCGTGAATTAAATCAGTTTGATTTAAATCAAATCCACCCTGTTTACTGCTAGTCAATACAAGGTCATATACACTCCCCTTTTTCTGTACACATAATTTGAAAGTTAAACATTGCAAACAGTTTGCACACGCCCACCCACCCACACCCATGACTGTAACTTAAAATTGTTTTAACTGCCTTTGGTTTTCCAAGATGTAATACTGAACTAATACATTGTACACATGGCTTTTTCTGATTAGTCTAATCACATTCTACTTAGTGGACAAGCAAACTCTAACAATAGCTAGTTTTTGGTAGACAGGTATAAAATTCTCCTTCTTGCTCTGATTGTTATATTTTCTATCATCTTCAAACTCAGGTCTACATTGAAAAAAAAAAGCTACTTCCTCTTTGTTTTTGGCATGCTTCTCTGGATTTTGCTCTTTTTCACTTAGCTTACTTTCCACTACCCTAGAAAGTTAAACAAAACAAACCTTCAGCTATGTAACCCTGCCCAGTCCATTTTAGGTACTGTACACCAGCCTCTTATTACTCTTTACTAATGCCAGCACTACATCTTCAGCAGTGTGACATTTAATTTTCTAGTTATGACACCTCCATTCAAGTTCTCTCCCCAGTTCTTCCCAGAGTCCCCCGTTTCTTACAAATTCATTTCTAATGCCAGTTCAACAGTCTTTTGTTTCCTATTACTACTTCCTAATCAAAGCTTATCATACTAGATAGCACACAGTGTTTATATGAATGTCTCCATCAATATATAACATCCAGCAGGAAGCCATAGGTCAGGTCCGTCAAAACTCCAGCCCATGAGCCAGATGCATGCGCTGGCCATGCCCACAGCTGGTGTAGCGAAGAGGGGAAAAATCCTGATATGTGACACCATGGTGATGCCATGAGTTTGACACCCCTGCTATAGGTGAAGGCAAGCTTTCACAGTATTCCCAAATACAGAATGCTCAAATGGTATTGTTTTGGCAAACCTTTAGGCTTCTATTACCGAAGTCAATTCCAACTTCACTGAAGCAAATACATTTGGTGGGCAAGATATATTACTGTTCTTCAGTCTACAGACAGAATTCAGTGAACAATGAACATGCTCTTCTTTTAACATTTAAACTTTTCCATGTGCAGAGAATCTCTATCGAGAAAAGCATATACTTATTTCCATTACCATTCAAAAGTGGACCAGTACAGTATAGTTTGACCCAGATTTTTCCATCACAGCTAATAATATATCATTGTGAAGGCTGAGAATAGTAGTAGTACCGGTATGGCTATTTCTTAGGAATTAACTTGGCCATGAAAGCAGTAAATTTGAATAAGCAAAAGCAGCCATTTTTATTGAGAAATAATATTTAAATTACCTCTAATAAAATTAATACAAATGGGATATGATTTTATCTATATCTGTCAATATATGTGCATTATGTTTAAATCTGCACTTAACTGGCTTGAAGTCACACTGAATTTTGCAATTTGGGAAGGAAATTTCAATCTAGGTGTCCTTATGCTTACTACAGAAATTAGAAACATAGAAAATTGATGACAAAAATACCTAATGGTCCATTAAAAACCCTTTGAGTTTTTAATTATCTTTTTAATTTATCTTTTTGTTTTTAATTATTGACAGGTGGTGGACTTGTGTTTTATCATAAACTCAATTACTGATGATTGACCCATTAACCCCGTCAAAAGTTGGTTCCAAGTTTCCACTATGCTTTCTGTGAAGTACTCGACAGTTCATTTAGTGTACAACAGTTCATTTAGTGACCATTCAAAGTTACAACAGCACTGCAAAAGTGATTTATGCCCATTTTTTACACTTATGACCATTGCAGCATCCCTGCGGTCACATGATTTACACTTGGATACTTGGCAATTGGCTCCTATTTATGATGGTTGCAATGTCCCAGGATCACATGACCATCTTTAGCGACCTGACAAAGTCAACGGGGAAACTGGATTCATTTAGTAACCATGTTACTAATTTAACAACTGCAGTGATTCCCTTAACAAATGTGGCAAGAAAGGTCATAAAATGGGACAAAAATCACTTAAGAAATTTATCAGTTAGCAACATAAATTCTGCGCTCAGTTATGGTCATTAAGTCACAGATTACGTGTAATACTTTCTAACATTACTTTTGAACTTCCCTTCTCTCATCTTCTCTCAACTTGATGGAGGAAATACATTATAATTCAGTGTCCATCACCTTCAGATTCCCTTACCACATTCCTATCTGAGGATTATGAGATCTTAAAGTCACCTTGAAGGCTAGAAATCAAAAGAGCCCAAGTTCCTCAAGCACAAAGCCAACCGGGTGACCTTGGGCAAGTCACACTTTCTCAACCCTAGATCATCTATCTCCAATCTACCACACAATCCTTTCAACAGTCCCAAGAAGGCTCCATACCCATTTGCACCACTTGGCTGATCCTGAGGACACAGATAAACCTCCAGGTGGCCTCAACGACCCTCTAATAAAGGAATGCAAATGACCAGGAATGCAAACGGCCAGTTCAGAGGTGGTATTCAGCAGGTTCTGACCAGTTCTGGAGAACCGATAGCGGAAATTTTGAGTAGCTTGGACAATCAGCAAATACCACCTCTGACTGGCCTTGCCCTCATCTATTCTTTGCCTCCCGAGTCCCAGCTGATCGGCTGGGTCTTCTTATGTTGCCCTGCACAGGAGAACAGAGCTGGAAAGCAGGTTAGTGGGATGGGGAGAGAATGGGATTTTGCAGTAACCTTCTCCCAGGAGTGGGGAAGGAATGAAGATTTTACAGTATCCTTCCCCTGTCACTCCCACCAAGCCATGACCACAGAACCGGTAGTAAAAATTTTTTGAATCCCACCACTGGACCAGTTGTCTGCGAGGAATATAAATCCTTCTATTTCCCACCATTATCCAGTCAGAGCTGGAGAAGCTTCTCGAGTGCGCAGCCAACGTCTTTCCCCCCCGCAAAAGCGGCCCTTTCCGTTGTTTGGGGCGGTCCACCCCCCAAAACTCCACTTTGCGCCCTCTCGGAAGGCGCCACG